>JXCR01119121.1:115228-137528 GCA_002079205.1 Phalaenopsis hybrid cultivar
ATGGTTTATCTTAGAAAGTAAGGTGGTCACTTATTAAATATTTCATGGCACTCATTATCTTATATTAAGTTCTAAACCTGATCAAATAATCCCATCTGATAATAGGATGGCTAGTATGAACATATATTCATGTCATCCCAAGCGATGACAAGATAATAACGCATTTGCTCAACATCATTGCCTTTTTCCCCCTAAAATTTTTTGTCATATTTACACAACCTAACATAGCAACCTTGACATTACGAAATATTAGCAATTGAATCATTAAAGCAGGATTTTAAATCATCTAACTATTATATGAATATTTGTGGTCCTGGCACCTTTTCTAATTTTTAGATATATGATGGTTATAACTGTTTGAAATTTTAAGAGAATAATGCATATCTTACTTTATTTTAATTACAAAAAAACCTTGCAACTATAAAAAAGGCAGACATGGAGCAAACAAAGGAAACATATATAAGAAGTGAAACTTTTTAATCTAATAATAATGCCTCTTTGAATGCATTTTTATCTAATCAATAATTTCAGGATTTTGGAATTAATTTGAGTTATTGCTATGAGGATGCACTTCGAGAAATGAAAAGGAATGCACAATTTTGAGGGGTTATGCCACCTACACTCTGTTTATTTCCAAAAGATCAGTCCAATATTGGACAAGAGAGACATGCCTTCCAACATATGATGGATATATGATGATAATAATCAATGTCATGAAAAATAAAGATCATTTTTGTCAGCTTGTGATAAATTAAAATTATGATATTGCTAAATTAGCTAAATCTTATACAATCTTTATTGATGAATATTTTCTTTTATATTTTTATTAATTATTATTATTATTATTTTTATTTATTGATTATTAATTGATGAATGAATTCTTAATTTTCACAATGGTGTGAAATTTACTTGAGTATTTCAACTCTTGGTGTTTCCTCTAACTTCAATTAAAGGGGTATTACAATTTGTTTACAATAGATAGAGTAGATGCTTGGTGCGAGGAATCGTGAAAATAATAAAGTATTATGCTTAGTTTACAATAGATACTTGGACGGCACTTTTTTATTTCTAATTTTATTTTTTTCCTTTTTTCCCTCAAAGTTTCAGAAGCTTCATCATCTTTCATTGTAGATAGTAACGTNTACTAATTTTCTGATTGCTTCTGCCAACATCAGGGATTATGTTTTTTAGCAAATATTTATAATCTATTAGCATATTTTAGGGGCTGTTTGGTAACAGATTTAAGGTGGGATTTAATGAAGATTTAACTTAAATCTTGCCAACTGTGAAAAAGCCCATTTTAAATCTTTTTTCTAAAAAAAGATTTCACACATTTTTAATGTAAATCTCGGATTTCGACGGATTTAAGATATTTAACAAAAAAAATGCACAAAAGGGCAAAAAAATATTCGGTCCGGATGTCTGGGCAGCCAAACACCGGCGGCCACGTTGCCCTCTGATGACGTGTATGGCGACGTATCCGCCGGTAATTGGCCGTCTTGACGTGTGGTGTCCGAACGGAATATTTTCTCCTAAAGCAGGGGGAGAAAGATGAGCACTTTGTGCATGAGAGGAGGGGAAAGGGAACTAGGGTTATTCTCGACAACCTCCTGCTTCAAGCAACATCACCATCCAACACTGCCCTCACGAATCAATAAACTCATGATGCTTTTGCCAACTGGCTCTTGCATCACTTTTGTAAGTTTTTTATGGCAAGAGTGAATGGGGAAAGGAATATATATATAGGATGGGAGAGGAGGAGTTAAACCGTAATAATTAATTAAAATGTTATGAATAATTAATTTATATTAAAATTTAAATTAAATTTAATTAAATAGTAATAATTTATTAAAATATTGTTATAATCAATTAATGATTAATTAAAATTTTATTTTATATTGATTATGATGTTAAATTTTTTTTTAACAATTATAAATAAATTTTGTTGATAATTCATAAAATAAATTCCGTGTAAATTTATTAACTTAAAAAAATTATCCATATTAATTAATATCAATTTATCATAATTTTTAATCAATACTAACCACATAGAAGTTATGATGGTAAATCATTTTAATAATGTACTTATTAATAAATAATTGGATGTTATTTATATTAATTTTTTATTATTAATTGAGTATTAATTATGAATTGGTAATTAATTAATAAGTTATTTGCATTTAATATAATTTAATCAGATTTGATGACAATTGATGTAGGCTTATTAAATAGCTAATTAATGATTAATTGATGAAGATCCAATTATTAATTAATATTTAATTAGTTTACTAAATTCTGTTTATTAATGAATTAGCTTAGTATTAAACTAAAAGATAAATAATTGAATATTAAAATACTAATTAATGGTTTTTTTTGGTTATGTAATTGCAATTCTTATATGATTTACTAAATGTCTCATTTTATTTACGTACTGTCATTACAATCTATTCATTTGATTTATATTATTATGTTAAATACTCATAAGTTAACTGACTTAAATCCTGAAAAAAATTGCCAAATAGTTTTACAAGATATAACCAGATTTAATATATATATACTGTCAAATAGTTTTTGGGAATTTAGCCACCATAGGATTTACTGAAACTGAATTTATAGGATTTACTAAATCCACTTGAGTTAATTCCCNCTGTCAAATAGTTTTTGGGAATTTAGCTACCATAGGATTTACTGAAACTGAATTTATAGGATTTACTAAATCCACTTGAGTTAATTCCCAAAAGTTTCCAAACAACCCCTTAACGAGCTTGTGCAATCTTCTGTTGATAGCTTTTAACATAATACGTTTATGATATTGACTAGTAATGTAAACATCATATACCTGAAGGAAACATCCCCTTAATTAGCCTGCACTATCTTCTAGTGATAGCTTTTAAAATAATACATCTCTGATAATTATTAGTAATGTAAGTATCATATACCTAAAGCATTTTTCACGTTGATTTGGTGTGTATGTCAAGTACCTTTTATTATTGTGTGTGTAAGATTTTTAGCAAAGGAATTTTATAAAACTTTTCTTACTACAAACATTTGAATTTTTTTTAAATTGCCATTCCTTCTGATGTGGAGGATGTAGTGATTTGTGAACAGTTATTNATTCGTTTCATTTTGTTGTACTGGGTGTACGATATCTTAGTCTTATGCCGCATGATATGGAATCATACATTTTTACAACTTACGATATATGCCTCTTATTTGATATAACATTTTGCTCTAGGGTGATGTGGAATCAATTGCTTCAAAGAACCCGAAAGAGCTCACTGCTCTTCTTGAGCAGATTTCTGGGTCTGAGGAGCTAAAAAAAGACTATGAGGACCTTGAAGAGGTAAAGGCAACAGCTGAAGAAAAATCAGCTCTTGTATACCAAGAAAAGAGAACTGTTGTCATGGAAAGAAAGCAAAAGAAAGCACAAAAAGAAGAGGCCGAAAAACATTTGCGCTTGCAAGATCAATTGGTATGAAAATTTACTTTACAATATTTCAAACTTTTTATTTATTTATTTATTTTCTATTTTGAGTGTCATAGGAATTGCCTCTATAGATTCTAATTACCATAATTTTTTTTCGTATTGAAATTATAACTTTCGAAATAAGTTTAAACATCTAAAATGATCTTCCATTACAACCATTTTTTAGGTTTTTATTTTTCTTAAATTCCAACAATAAACTTTTTTATGGAATGGGCATTTATTTGTTATACTTTTTTAACTTACAATAATAGCTTATTGTTCTGAAATTTAGCTTGTGTTAAGCATTGTTGTAGTTTCTATCTTTTTGTAATATAGAAAATTTAAGAATACTTTAGAAAATGTCTGAAATTTCCAGAGAGGTAAAGATGAAAAATAAAACATGTGGAAGAAATAGCATGCTTTTGGTGTTTGATATGATTGGGTTACTTTTTTGTTGCTGGCAATTTTCACTTTAATTTTTTTTATTTCAACTATAAGATAGAAAAGGTATTTGATGCATGAGGTTGTCGTTAACGCTGGGCCTAGATATACTCACCTCTAGCCTTTGCAGTGGAAAGACTATCAAAGTTCATCCTAAATATGTTGTTGAAAACTTTGAAGTTTTTCACAGTTTAATATGGTTTTAAAAAAACGGGCTATTCAATATTTTTTTTTTCTCATTCAAGATGATCTATAAAATTAAGTTTGAGTGGTTAAACGAAGAAATGTCTCAAGTCTGCTATGAAATAAGAGAATATCGCGGGGTTTTGAAGGCAAGTTTCCTAAAACTACTATTTAAGTGGCCATGGTATATGAATTTGAGTGTCTTACAGTAAAGAAGCCCCTATTAGAACTAGGAATGTTATGACAGATTTGAATTTCAACTTTGAAGATATAATTTCAAATGATTATATGAAGCCATATTTGTTTCACCTATTAATGATGAGGTAGTGGAAAGATCTGGTGACAAGCAATGGGCATTGCATCACTAAGACAAGTAGATAAAGTTCTTGTAGAAAAATTATGAAGGAGAATGGTAGATAAAAAGTAACATTATTAGATAATATGCAATGGGTTCTTGCATGATTTGTTAATATCTCACAAAATGAGGATTTGACCTTGAATACTTGGCTCAAGACTAATGATAGATGATGATATTTGAAGCCTAAGGAACGTAGAAATGCAGAAATAAAAGGTTGATTTAAAGTAGTTGGAATAAGGTAGCTGCGGCAAATGATTTTTCTTAGGATCAAATTTCAACTTATTCATTCAACACATTGTGGGGGAAAAACCTGGTGACGCTGTACTTATTGATGCTTAGTAGTGAAGCATGTTGAGGCCTCTGCAGTTGCTATTCTTTTAGTAGCTGGGCTTATAAAATCTTTTTCTATTTAGAACTATTATCATGCTATGCCATGTATGAACTTGAAATAAATTCTCTTGTTTATGTCAACTGGATTTAATATTTTTTTTATTTTGTTTCGTTCTTACAGAAATTTTTTTTTTTGGTTGTCAATTTCGTGATAGAAATTTCTTACACGATGTTTTATTCTGTCCTCATACCGGTACGTTTTTTTTTTATTTTTTCAGAAGCTGTTAAAGCAAGATCATTTCTTATGGCAACTTCATAACATTGAGAAGGACACAGAAAAGTTGAATGCAGAACATGGAAATGCTAAGGAGGAGCTAGTTGGTCATACCAAAAAGCAGGAAGATTACGATCGACAGTTGGATGTGAAAAAGAAAGAGCAGAATGCACATTTAAAAGAAATCTCATTGAGTGAGAAAAATATATCAAAGAAAAAAGCTGAATTAGATAAGAAGGTGAAGCATCCTTTGTTAAATACCTTGAATTTCTTATAAGCATATGCTTCTGCTAAGTATGAGCTTCTTACTTTCTTGGCTACTACGCTGTTAGCAGTTTTATTTTTAAAGCTGCTTATGTATATTCTTATTTTTTTAAATAGTTTTTAGATATTTGGTATTCATTTAACCATCAGATTGTAATGAAAGGTTTATATTGCTTTTCATATTTAAAAGTAATTTGGAAAAGTTATTAGTAGTAGTATTTTTGATTTGATACTATAGATTTGAGTGTTATATGTAAAAGTTTGTGGTATGTCTTTAAATGCCCCTATAATAATTCATTAAGCATTAAGAAAATTTATTTACATAGAATCAGCTACACCTAAGTCTTTTAATACAAACCTTGTCAAACTATTAGTATGGCTAATATTTCTACTGAGATTCTAGNTTAGATATTTAAATATATAAAAATTTTGTGGTATGTCTGTAAATGCCCCTATAATAATTCATTAAGCAATAAGAAAATTTATTTACATAGAATCTGCTACACCTAAGTCTTTTAATACAAACCTTGTCAAACTATTAGTATGGCTAATATTTCTACTGAGATTCTAGAATTGCACGTTAATTTTAATAAATTTATTGCCCCTTTAAATCATTACTTGATAGCTTTGATCAATAGAAAACCCATGTTACTGGATAACTCTTAGAACTGAGACTGAATTCACGGGACACTCAAAATACTTTTTCTTGGTTGGGTCATTGCAACAGCACCAGAGTTTATTTAGACAGTCCTTAAAATTATGGTTTATCGCCAAATGGTACATTCCTGAATGTTAGACAAAAGACAATCTTCGAACAGGAAAGACTCTCTATAGGAATACTTTGTATTAGAATTTCCATATTTTGTTGTACTAAATTTTAAATGATTGTTTTTACTAGGTTATGGGGAACTAGATTAATCAGGATTAAAGCAATATATAAGTTGTAAGAAAAAAAACATGTTTTAAAGCCATTTTTATTATTTTTTTATGTCAAGTTATGGGAACTGTGAACACATATGATTATTATATTGCATATGTCTAGTGGTATTTCTTACTGGCTTGCAATACAATTATCTATTTATTATTATGTTTCTTTTTTTTGTGTATGTATGTGGCATCTTTAACTTCTACCATACATAGACTATTGATTTATTTGTCTTCATATNCTGGTATTTCTTACTGGCTTGCAATACAATTATCTATTTATTATAATGTTTCTTTTTTTTTGTGTATGTATGTGGCATCTTTAACTTCTACCATACATAGACTATTGATTTATTTGTCTTCATATATATATATATATATATATATATTAAATTTTATTCTTATATAGGCTGTCTATCCCCCGTCTTCTTGTTCATTTGTCTATCTTTGCTTTTCTATATTCATCTATTCGCTGCTTTGGATTTGAAGAGCTCAATATCTCTTCATATTTTTTTTCCTGTGTCTATCACTACTTCTTTTTCATAACTTTGATATATTCTTCTTTTTATCTATGCTGCTATCTTTTTTGGTTGGCCTCTCTAGCTCTGTCTTTGTGCAATCTTATGCGTTTCTAAAGTCCACCTTGCAAATGCTCTCTTGTATTGTCTTTGTTTGTTCGGTCTTCTTTATTCGTGAAGTTTAGACCTTGCACATGTTACGAGTGTGCATAGATGATACATAGGGAGGAAAAAAGGCAGCCAAAGCAATCATTGATCAACAAATAGAAGTTCAAACATGCTTACACAAACATGAAAAAATAGATAAAGGATATGACATAGGTTAAAGTAAATAAACAAGATGAAGCCTTGATTTTTCTAATGATGATAGTGTTATATTCTAATTAAACTCCCAACTCTTCGAGGTGAAAAGCATGCGCATATTCCTTGATGAGTTGATGTCCATGGAGGAGGCAGCGACTACAAAATTTTTTTGTGTTTCTTTCAATTTCAAGATACATGAGCACAGTGGTCTTGAGTGGGGAGGTCAATACCAACCACAGGTTTATATTAATTCACATTGTTTGTTGATCAGGCATATCGCTTATGCCTGTCAGGGAACCCTTTAGAAATGCAGGCTTATGAAAAAGATAAAAGTATGACCAACAAATAGAAGTTCAAACATGCTTACATAAGCATGAAAAAACAGATAAAGGATATGACATGGGATAAAGTAAATAAATAAGATGAAGCCTTGATTTTTCTAATGTTGATAGTGCTATATTCTATTTAAACTCCCAACTCTTTGAGGAGAATTAAGCATGTGCATATTCCTTAATGAGTTGATGCCCATGGAGGAGGTGGCGACCACAACCTGTTTTTGTGTGTTTCTTTTGATTTCCAGAAATATGGGTACATTGGTTTGGAGAGTGTTGGAGAGATCAATACCAACCACCATGTGCTTGTATATTAATAGATGATTGAGAAATTTTGTGGTAATAATGGTCTTTGAATAATATTATAAATCACATGCAAGGGTTGGAAATGTGGATCTGACTTAGTAGTCACCAGTTTGGGTAGGGGAATAGGAATTATTGGAATTTGGAACACCTAAGCCTTTGTGCTTGAGAATGCCTCATCTTGGCTACCAATATTTAAACTTGAATATTGGATTAATAAAATATTAGAATAGTAGAAGATTGATAAGAGCGTGAATGAGGCTTGTATTTGTGATATGTGGGCTTTCTGAAATATTATTTTATTTAAGACTAATATTCTGCAGGCTCAAGCTACTTTGATTTATTCAAAATCATTAATTTGTTTGCTTGAGTTAAAATGAAAATTAATTCAAGTTGACATATCTGGGATCAATATAATTTAATTTGAGTTGACTCAAAAAATTGATTGTAAATTCATTTATATAGTTATTTATTTATTTTATATTAAGGCTTAAAAAAGTAAAATTAGGGATTTAGTTATTTTCTTTAAACAAGGTGAGGCATAGGCCTCGAGGTCGATTAAGTAGTAAGCCCAGAATGACAAATAAATCATAAAATAAAAAATATTTCGTAAATATGATAGAAATCATCAATATCTTAATTTATTTTATTATTATAAGGGCATAAAAGACAATTATTGTAAATGGTAAATATTTCACTGGCAACAAAAAAAGAATCAAATTTCCATGCATGCATGATGCAAATACAAAATTTTGAAAAGAAGGTAAAATCATGTGTTAGAAACTAGATTCTAATTTTAATAGACAAAACAATAGCATTAGCATATTTGCATTGCTTAAAATTGAACTTAGCACATGTTCTTCTAGTTCAAATATTTCTAGGTCATCTTTACGTTGTTTGCTGGCTTAGTTTTTGGCTCTTGGTGTAATTCAAGCACAAACTCTGATTCTTCAGGGACAGGTTCATTAAACAAAGGTTCATTATGTATTGGTTCAAGCGTTGATTCAGTTTCTACTATGAGTAATCCCTTGAACTAAATTTTATTCTTCTCATCCTTTGCATGACACTTCAATATTTTTTTGAGTAGGATTTGCTTATTCCTTAAAAAAATTATATTTCCGAAATCTTGCAGAGAATTTGAATTCATTTTTGGTTCAATCCAAAACTTTTAATGTTGTGGATGGAAATTTAAGTATATGCAGTGACAACAAAATAATAAATTATGGGTAATTCTTGAATGAGATGAACGCACTGTCGGCCGTTATTTTGAAAAGGGAATGATGATTTTTGTAAAATATGAAAATAGATTTGATGTAAATATGATATTTAAAAGCAACATTTTAATTTAAAAATAGATGAGACCAAACGAGTCTCACATATTAAATAGTTTGGATGGATGAGCGCGATACCACAAGTAATACACTATCCAAAAAGATAAGCATACCACTTGTCAGTAGACTCAACCACCTAAACTAAGGATTTTGTGACATCCGTTTGGTCTGCAAAACCTTTTATGTATGACGGCAAACTCCTCTACCTAATATAAAAATTAGATAAGGTTTATTTTACTTGAGTTCCAAGTTTCCTATAAAGACAAACCCCTATAGTTAATTACATCTTAAATGACCCGGGTCACTTAAGAAAACTCTTGATTAAGATTGGTGGTTCTGCTTTCAAGATTTCAAAGTTTAGGTTTTCAAGATTGGACACGGGAAAATCAAATTGGAGTGGCTTAAATATGAACAATTATTTTAAGGAATTCGAAGGAGCAAAGAGTATGTGATATCACAGATCCAGGGAGAACCCAGTGATTTCCCAACTATCCTATTGTTTGGTTTTATGTTTTTGAAGCAATATTATTAGATGTTTAATCCTGCAATTTATTTTTATAATTTATGACTACAATCGCACGATATCTGATGGTACAAATGACCTAAAAAAATAGGAGGATTTATACCGTACCAGACGATAACCTCAGAATCCTAAAAGTGTTAGGACTTATAATTGCACAACAGAGTTATACAAAAGCCTAAAGATAAGGTGAGGATTTACGTTGCGCCAAACAAACCACCTCGAAGTCCTATGACTTGTTATTTAAATTAATGAAAATGTTTAGTTGAAGTGAACTTATTTTGACGTTGTAGATCCACCTCGAAGTTTCTTTTCTGTGTGTCCTCGTCGTGCTGTCCACGGTGTTCTCTCTAAGCTCTCTATCGTAGCACTTTCGGATTCGATGTTAATTTTAAGGGTATATGCAATTGTTTAGTCAACGTTCTGCTGTCGGGTACCTCTTATGAAATCAACTACTGACCACCTATTTTAAGGTATAGTGTGTAAAAGAAACAGTAGCAGGTACAACTATAATGACAAAATTTAAGAAATGAGCTAACATGCATTGTATCAACAAAAGAAATACCATATGAAAAACTCAAGAAACAACGATAAATGACCTACGAGGAAAGAAAGCTCGAGAAAATCGACAAATGACTTAACCGAAATCTCGAAGCAAAACAACAAATTCAAAGAAAGTCACCGAAAACTCGGGAAGATACCGAAAAAAGTCCACGAGTGCTTTACCAAAAATTTCATAAAATCTCATGAAAAATCCGAAGAAAGAAAACCGCAAGCACTCGGGTTGGGGCTAGGCTCAAATACTATATATTTATACTCGAGGGACGTTGAATGCTACTATCGGTCAGCCAAATGTATAGAGTCCGCCACTAAACTAGAAAGGTGTTTTACTAAACCTAACTTAAGAGGGTACTCCTTAGCCCGTTACTTGTAATCAACAAGTGTACAATCAAGTTACAATATATTTAAAATTTATATTTTAGCATACACATGAATTTCAGGCATACAAAAGGAAGTTGTATCAATTTTGTAGTAAAAAATATTTTTTATAAATATTGTATCTGCTCTTATCATGTTCTGTTCTTATTACGCCGTCGGGCGTAGGACCGCTAACAACTTAAGAAGGTACGGGTCCCACGCTAGTCTTGTGTCGGTGAATGATACTATAATTCTACAGTTTATCAGGTCCCAGGATTGGGTCCTGATGTTGTTGGATGAAATATAATTCTGCTCTACCACCGGCGTGCCTTTGTCATCATCGCCCTAAACAAAAAAAAAAAAACAATACCGACCTACTTGCGACTTTGCTTGATGGTTTCATATATAACAAATGACTATATATGGACACTTATGTGTCAGACATAAACACCGAAAACCGAACCAAGAAGTAAGGAAAAAAAATAAAAATGGGGATGAGAGAGGAGAAACTGATCCACCCAAAAGATCGAAAAGGCGAAGGGTGAATCAACTCTCAAAACTTATGGTGAAAAGACCTGAAAATGAGTCTAAGATCCTTGAATCAACCCAAAAAAGATATCATTTTCTCAAATTTTATAAATGGATCAACCCAAGAAGGGTATCCCTTACAATTCTTGTTTCGAACAGGTCGAAACGGGCCCAAATTAATGTGACAATTGAATCAAAGGAATATAATCCACAAATGACATCCTCAAAAATTCCTAAAATCTTGTAAACAATAAAACCATCTAGTTCCAATTTCAATCACAAGCCTCTCGCATTGTACAAGCGCAATATTATCCAAAATAACATATAAGTGCTCACGGTCAGGGCAATCAAGAGGGCAAAAAAGAGCCCGAATAAACCTCCAACAGGCTCACGGGTGGGGTCAAGAAAGAACACAGCCAAGCCCCAACATATGCTCACAGTTTGGGACAAGAAAGAGGACATAAGCTCACGGGTAGGGGAAGAAAGAGCACAACTAATCTCCAATATAAGCTCACGAGTAGGTGCAGCAAAAGGACAACCAACACCAACCCACATTTAACATAAAGGAGCCACG
This sequence comes from Phalaenopsis hybrid cultivar, assembly GCA_002079205.1. Taxonomy (NCBI): domain Eukaryota; kingdom Viridiplantae; phylum Streptophyta; class Magnoliopsida; order Asparagales; family Orchidaceae; genus Phalaenopsis; species Phalaenopsis hybrid cultivar. The sequence goes on from JXCR01119121.1 coordinate 126,796, forward strand.
AGAAAGGGCTCACGGCCAGGGACAACGAAGGGAAACCACCAGCCCACATTCACTATAAAGTAGCCATGAAAGAGAGTTCACGGCCAAGGACAACAAAGAGAAACCACCAACCCATAGGATAGCGCACAACCGAAAGGCTCAAGGCATGGAAAAAGCAACACAGGGCCCCAAAGCAAGCCCAAAAAGCTTCAAAATCACATTTTTCCATCTACAGGTGTTTCGAATCAGAGGAAGAAAACAAAAACAAAAGTAAACCTTCCTGAAATAAATTCTAGAAGTTCTCAAAAGACAACATTTCTTCCAACATACAATTCGAAAAGAGGGGCAACATCAGGGAATCAAAATACCATGGGGGTTCACGGCCAGGGACTGCCAAGGGGAGCAACACAAAGCCCCCCAAAAAAAGAAACAAATCCCAAACCAAGACATATTTTATTAAACAGGGCTCCCTCATTATTAAAATCAAGCCATTTTTCAAATTACATTAGGGCCCAAAACCAAACCATATATTGTGCTGGAAACAACACCTAACCAAGCCAAAACAAAACCAAACCCGAAACATTTTTAACATAGGGCCAACCTGAAAGTAAGGTTCAACCCAACAGGTGACCAAATCCCTCACAAGGCAAAATCGAGCCCAACACAGGGGTAAACCGAGCACAATTTAAGGGACAAACCGAACCCAACATAGGGGCAAACCGAGCCCGGCACAGGGGCAAACCGAGTCCAACAGAGGGGGAGGGGCAGAAAACAACAAAAAAAAAGGTAAGCCCCAAGGCCAACATCTCAAAGTGTTGAAGCAAGTCCCAACATATATTTGAACAAGGGTAACAATAATAGAGCTCAAGAATCAAGTCCCAAATCATCATTTCATTCAACATGTGATTCAAATAAGGAAATAACATGAAATATGTCAATCAAAAATAATTTTCCAACATAAAAATTTCTTCCAGCATGCATTTCAAATAAGGGCAGCAACAATTATTCCTTCTAACATGTATAAATATGAGCAACATCAGAAAAGTAGAAGTGAGAAAGAGAAGAATCATATTGCTTGAGTTCTATTCAAAAGAAGCATCATATATTGAATAAGGACAATCGACAACTCTTGTGTGGATCCTTTTCATCAACAGTTCTTTTTTTCAGTTCAAAAAGAAAAATAAATCTGATTTTTCTTTTCTCAAATAATTTTGTTATGCAAAACCCCTAGCATCCTTCACATTTTCCAGTAAACATATTTCTAATTCATGCATTTCACTCATATGTTCCAGCTCCCCAACTCCATAACCATTTTTATTTTTAACATTAAACTTAATAAATTCATAAAGCATCCTTTATTTCCCAATTCCAGGTGCAGTAAAAAAAAAGCGCATTCAAGAGCAATTTCAAATGAAGAAAACCAAAAGGAACATTCTTTTTTTTTCGGCAGGCAAGAAATCATCAAGGCAAAATCTCCTAAACACATCTTTATAAATTATAAATCCATTAAACCCAAGGCATGAGAATAGGGTAAAACAAATATCTCCTTTGAATGCTTGTAAAAAGGAGGAAGAAGATTACCTCTTGATGTAAATTCAATAATAAACTCAAGAACCAGCCTAAGGAGAAAAAAATCAGCAAAAACTTCCCTTAAGATCCTTAAAGCAAGAAAGATCCCGAAACCTTAAGAAATACAACAACAAATGTTCACGATCAAAGATGCCCCAAATCCTTTCTCTTCTCCTCTCAAAACTTTCAACAACCCATCATCGTGCCCTAGAAAGACAGAGCCACACCTATCACGATGCCATGGCCGAATGAAGTAACAGGAAAGGAAAAGACGTATTTAAGAAAGGAGAAAATGCGGCATTGAGAAGGAGAAAGGTCGGCCAGCCGAAATCCTATGGTTGGAGAGCCGCTCGGTCGAGCGACCATGCGCAGAAGAAGAGTTGGGAGAGGAGGAGGCCGCGTGGATCGATCGTGAGATGTAGGGCAAGAGAGGGGGCGAGCTGAGCGAGCCTCAACTGGGATGGAACGAGGGTCACGCACGCGGGTAGGGATTAAGGAGGGTTTTAGGATTAAAATTAATATTATAAGTAATAATATAAATATAAAAGTATTTAATATTTAAAAAAAAAAATGATTTGTACATTTTTATTCGTGGGTCATAACATAACAAGATTGATGTCTTTTTAGGTAATTCTGACGTTCCGAACGCGTTCGCGCGGTCCGTTTTGTCATCGGAGGTCGTTTTAACGAATTCAACGATTTGCGTGCAATTTTCTCGTGCGCGGAATTATGGCTATATGTGTCTTTCTTAGCTAAAACTGATGTCCCGGATGCGTTGGCGCAGTCCATTTCGTCATCAGAGGTCGTCCAGAAAAGTTTGCATTTTCAATCATCCTTTAAGCTCAATTTTAATCCGATCTGGTGCAACTTAGTGAATTCTGTGCATTTTTTGTGTGTGATGATAAAGTCTCGAAGAGGTTTTCCTAGGGCTTGAGATTCTATTGGGAACTTCTCCTTGAGCCTCCACATGATAGTCCTTAATCACTCGACCATACAACGATGGTTTTGAGATCATCAATGCGAGACATCACAAGAGAAATAGAAAGTGAATGAAATTTCTAAGGGGATGAATTCCAATACTAGTTTTCTAAGATAGTCAATATGAACCTCTAGAGCTAGATCCTATGATCCTAAGGAAAAGAGTAATGACGTCAAAATGAGGTCAACACGCACCAACTCAGATGGGAAAAAAATAATTAAATACAATTTATTTCTGTCCCAAATTTCAATTAGAAAATGTAGCTCGTCATTATTGTTGAGCTCAGTGATTAACTGAGTTTGTGCTAGTTGTGGCGTAGACAAGGTGCCAATACACTTAGGCATCGATGCAAAAAGATTTGCTTTCAAAGTAAGGGAAGTTGGTGGACTGAACCTGCTATATTGATGATGCTCTTAATTTTTCCTTACTTCTGATAAGTTTCATTTAAAGTTTGAGGATCATTTTGTTCTATTTGTTTCATGATATTGGATCTACCCCTAATCTAGTCATACTTCATGACCAGGCTTTCCCTTGACCTAACCATGCTCTTTTGGCCATGCCCATCTTTGGGAGGGTAATACCCTTTTTACCTTACTATTGAATTAGTGTCGTCCTTTTTGGCAACGCCTTTGAACTTGAGAATTCACTTCTAGTTGAGGGATTTGTAGTTGGAATTAATGATGGTTTATCTTAGAAAGTAAGGTGGTCACTTATTAAATATTTCATGGCACTCATTATCTTATATTAAGTTCTAAACCTGATCAAATAATCCCATCTGATAATAGGATGGCTGGTATGAACATATATTCATGTCATCCCAAGCGATGACAAGATAATAACGCCTTTGTTCAACATCATTGCCTTTTTTTCCCCCTAAAATTTTTTGTCATATTTACACAACCTAACATAGCAACCTTGACATTACGAAATATTAGCAATTGAATAATTAAAGCAGGATTTTAAATCAACTAACTATTTTATGAATATTTGTGGTCCTCGTACCTTTTCTAATTTTTAGATATATGATGGTTACAACTGTTTGAAATTTTAAGAGAATAATGCATATCTTACTTTATTTTAGTTACAAAAAACCTTGCAACTATAAAAAAGGCAGACATGGAGCAAACAAAGGAAACATATATAAGAAGTGAAACTTTTAATCTAAAAATAATGCCTCTTTGAATGTATTTTTATCTAATCAATAATTTCAGGATTTTGGAATTAATTTGAGTTATTACTATGAGGATACACTTCGAGAAATGAAAAGGAATGCACAATTTTGAGGGGGAATTATGCCACCTACACTCTGTTTATTTCCAAAAGATCAGTCCAATATTGGACAAGAGAGACATGCCTTCCAACATATGATGGATATATGATGATAATAATCAATGTCATGAAAAATAAAGATCATTTATGTCAGCTTGTGATAAATTAAAATTCTGATATTGCTAAATTAGCTAAATCTTATACAATCTTTATTGATGATTTTTTTTTTATAATATTTTTATTAATTATTTATTATTATTATTTTTATTTATTGATTATTAATTGATGAATGAATTCTTAATGTTCACAATGGTGTGAAATTTACTTGAGTATTTCAACTCTTGGTGTTTCCTCTAACTTCAATTAAAGGGGTATTACAATTTGTTTACAATAGATAGAGTAGATGCTTGGTGCGAGGAATCGTGAAAATAATAAAGTATTATGCTTAGTTTACTATAGATACTTGGACGGCACTTTTTTATTTCTAATTTTATTTTTTTCCTTTTTTCCCTCAAAGTTTCAGAAGCTTCATCATCTTTCATTGTAGATAGTAACGTTTCAATCTTATTTTTCTTATTTATTTTCTTCTAGACTTGGTATTTTAATTTTTCTTGTATGTGTTTGTTGCATATTTTTTTTCTTTTTATGATTTGTAGAATGAATAATTAATTCATATTTAATGGTACATATTTGTTTTTATCTTGTTTATCTTATTGTACTCATATATTGAATGGATTGTCATATTATTTTTACTTTTAAATTTTGAGTATATTTTGGTTATCAATATTTAAGCTTATAGCAAGGTTATGTATTGTTTTATTTATGAGTTTATGAGGAATAACTTGCCACAGATAATATTAGGCATGGTTGCTATAAATTTTTCCCTGGTCATGCACAGTTAATATATTTTTTTGTGTGCTTTCTTTTACAAAGCCAAATAATTTATCCTCATCTGTTTAGGCATGCTCTCACATGATTATGGGTGCTTTGGCCTTAATTATTTGCAAGCATTATGTCTATTAAAATTTTGCGTGCGCTCTTGTGGTCATTTGCTAGGTATAATATATTCATGCACTTTTATGTGGGAGAGAGCGAAAACATTTCGGGCATTAGGAGTTTTACTATTTGGATTGTAGTTGACTTCTCAAGCTTTCTTGTGTTGTGGATGGCTAACGGTTCAGTTACGCACAAGAGATTTGTGTGTTTTTATGAGGTAAGCTTGGTAAATCGACATTCTTAGAGATGAATGAGAACTTAAGAGAACAACAAATTGTAAGAATAAAAAAAGGCATCGATAAAACCCATTTCTAATTGTATACATATTTGTACTTTGGTGTATTAGTGGGGTGGGGGTTTACATGGTTGGTCAAACTCTACTCCATTTAAATTATCTAGGCATGTCCTGATTGGATGAAATAAAGATTTATACTATTTTTTTTTTGAACCCAATTTGTATCTTAATCTATTCATTAAACTTAATTAAATCATTTTTTTATTAATGTTTTTTCATGTAGGAGGGCCCCCTTTTTTACAGGGAAATGTATTGCAATATTCGGAGAAACAGTAAATATTATCCACTCTCTACAAATAGAAAATTGTCTCAAAATAATTTGCTAATGCCTAAAATATTATTTATCTAGAAATTATCACCACTATATGTTCATTTGTTGCACTCATGTAGCAGCTGTTGAAATTAATCATTTCGTTTAAGTTCTTTTCCTTCTTTTTTCAGCAACCAGAGCTTTTAAAACTTAAAGAAGCAGCATCTCGGGTCAATTCAAAAATTAAAAGCAGCAAGAAAGAGCTGGAGAAAAAGAAAGATGAGAAGCGAAAGCATGAAAAAGAAATATTGAAGCTAGAAAATGACTTGGCTGATGTGAAGAAAGCCATGGATGCGCTGAATGAGCGCGGTCAGGATGGAGTTGCCAAGCTGCAGTTAGCTGATAATCAACTCGAGGAATATCATAGGATGTAAGCTTTATCCGTCAAATTCTCCTTTAATATATAGGGACAACTAATCTTATTTCCTAGATTTTCTTGCCACACTCTAGTTCGAAATATTCTTGCTCATCTTTAACCATTATCTAGCTGTTTGGAGGTTGAATATATTATTGACTTAATACACTAAAATTTGCAGAAGAATATTTTTCACTTTACTGTTTAACATGAGTTTGTATTTTATTTCTTTTCGTGAGTTGATGCACTTTGCATGAACACCTTACAAGCTATAAAACTTTGGTGATTTATATTTTAGCAGGCTGTCTTAAATCATAACCCCACAACTGCTATCCCAACAACATCTAATAACTCATTTTTCTATCATGTATTAAAAAAAGCAACCCTGATTGATCTCATCCTGTCAATCTATCTAATACTTTGATATAATAAACAATTTGTTATGCAGATATGAAGATGGTTGTATTTTTTTTCGAAAATATTTGTCACGGAGTACTTTTATTTCATTTTGTTTTTTAGAACATTCCAAATTTAATATCTTTTGATTTAAATTTTGAAAATATATTTTTTTTATTCTGCAGCAAGGAGGCCGCTGGGACAAAAACTGCCAAATTAAAGGATGAGAAAGAAGTTCTTGATAGGCAACTACGTGCTGCTGATGAAGCTTGCAAAAATTTGAATGAGAATCACCAAGAGCTCAAAAGCCGCGAATTGGAGCTTTCTTCACAGGAGGAGCAGTTGAAAACAAAATTGAAGAAAGTTTGTGAGGCAATTGCGAAGCATAACGAAGAAATTTCACGGGCTAACAAAGAATTGAAAGAATTACAAACTGATATCAGCTCAGCTCGGTCAGTTGCTTTTTGATTTGGAGATCATGGACAATCTAATGCTTATTTGGGGCAATTCATCTTCCTGTTCTGGGCACATGATTTTTTCCTCTGTAGATCTTAGGAAGAGCAGGGCAATTAACTCTGACCAACCATATTTTTTTATTTTTTTTCCTCGGGACATTCCATATCTACACCAGAGCCAGACCTAGAATCCATGTCCAAACTGTCTAGGCTGTCCCCACGATGGCCCAGCTGCTTAATCAAAAAGCCAGGCAACCATGCTTTTCTGCACCTATGATTAGCGCGGAGAGAGAGAGAGAGAGAGAGAGAGAGAGAGAGAGAGAGAGAGAGAANATTCGCGCGCAGAGAGAGAGAGAGAGAGAGAGATGCACAGAACCGCCTTAACATTAGATGCACAGAACCGCCTTAACATCGAAGTGGATGACCTATAATTTCTTAAGATTGTGCTGTGGCATCTAAGGTTACTTCGATCATCAGAAGAACAAATATTATTGAAAAAAAAAAAACTGTCTTACTAATCAGTGGGTCGTAATATGATTGGCTTGGAGTTAGAATTCTACTTTTCTNGAAGAACAAATGTTATTGAAAAAAAAAAAAAAAACTGTCTTACTAATCAGTGGGTCGTAATATGATTGGCTTGGAGTTAGAATTCTACTTTTCTATTATGAGAAGAAAAGGTTATGTTAATATTTATTTAGAGTATGTTCAGCAAAATGAAATGTCATGAATGCCAATTGCAATCAAACTATAGGTCCCTTGTATTTAGGGTTGAATGGTCCAAGCTTGAATGGGTCTTTGTTTGGGCTTGGCCGGAGTTTCTCTAAGTCCAAGTTTTGTGCTAGTAGCAGGGCCTTTGCAGCTGCTATTCATATATCAGTTATACCAACTAAATTGTGGTTTTACTTTTATTTTTGAAGTTCATTCTTAATCTTAATTAAAGCACAAAACTTTGGTTGTAGGGGAAGATATCAAAGTCTGAAGCAGAAAGTTGAAGAATGTGATCAAAAATTGCGGGAGCTGAAGGCTGATAAACATGAAAGTGAACGAGATGCTCGATTGTCAGAGACTGTGCAGAGTCTTAAACGGCTATTTTCAGGAGTCCATGGTCGGATGACTGAACTTTGCAGGCCCTCGCAGAAAAAATTTAATCTTGCTGTTACAGTTGCTATGGGCAAGTTTATGGATGCTATAGTTGTAGAAGATGAAAATACAGGAAAAGAGTGCATTAAGGTAAGCCAAATGAAACTTGCAATCTTTCTTTCATTTATATAGTTGGAAAATGTTTCTATGGTTGCCATCTATGTCAATACTGTTGGAAGTTTGATTTTTCAACTGGAATGGAGAAATTAACTATAACTTTCTAATCACTGTTGGTGCCTTGGCCGCTGTTATACCTTTCACTCCTGGTTATGATATGGACTGAGCAGTACTGGTTTTTATAAACAAGTTAGTTTTTTTTGTTTGGTATTAACAATTTATAACCAAGTTACTCCTTTTTTGTTTAGTATTAACAAGTAAATTGTCAAAAGTACGATGTGTATTGATGCCGGAGCTGTTAATATTATTTGCTCGACCTTTCATTTGATTTTTTTTCATGATTTCTTTTTGATCTAGGCAATACTTTGCCTTCATTTCTCTTGTTCCCATTCTCACTGAATTGTAAGAAAACCTCCTGGGCTGGTCACTCCCTTGACTCACTTTAAACTTTCCTTCTTGGATGTGCTCGAACAAGTTGCTAAACTTGGGGAACATTCTAGTCCCTTGAAGCTTGATATTTGATGTTGTTTGCTGTAATTTATCTTTTTTCAGGTTGGGATGCATCCTTGTTGAATTTCAGCTTGACCATCCTTTCCCTAATGGCTGTAAGACTTGCTTAGAATGGCTGATGGCTTTACTAAGTGATAATATACTAGTAGACTCTTGCGTGAGATATTCTGTCTCCTTAAAGTTTCTTTCTGCTGCAGGAACTTTGAGTCCATGAGCAGGGCTGTCAATTTGCGAACTGCTAATTGCAGGTTTTACTTTAAATCTTGAGGTACAAACAAAGCGTGCAGTTCAATAAATTGAAGTGCACATCTAATAACTAGTAATCACATTCAGATTTTGGAAGATTTACATACATACCACAAAAATCCTATGTGTTACATATCTAACACCTAAAGCTTGATATTTACACTAATAACCCTTTGTTGTCATAAAACTATGCACGAAAAGATCTATTTCACTTTTAAAAAGTAAGTTCTAGTGGTAATTTTGATGAGCATTAATAATTTTTGGGTGTTATGCATGTAAATTTGAAACTTGTATTTTACATATGTAAATACATAAGATTTGTGTGCTATGGATGTAAATACCCCTAAAACCATACAATGTAATTCATAGCACGGCATTAAAATATTAGACATCCTTTGTAGTGCTAAAGAGTTTTGAGAAGAGATATGGATTATGAAATATTTAATTTAAATCACTTAAATAAATATTTTGCAATTATAAATTTAATTATTAGATCTCTAAACATCTTAAGGGGATGGCTGTATTGGAGAGGTGAAGAAAAAATAGATATATATCTATTTGTAAAATCCTTGTGCGCTTAAGGAATTATTGAACTTACATTTAGGATCATAACATTAAAAGAATGCATGCAATATTGAAAGGAAGATCAACCTGACACCATAACACGCAAAAGAAACCAGGGCGCTATCATTTAAGCTAAAATTTAAATAATTACTACAAATCACTTTGTTGAATGGCAAGCAATATTAGTTTTAACTAATAGAATTCCAAAGAGCTTTTATAAGTGACTTTTAATAATAATAATACTAACAATAATAATAAAATGAAAATTTTGAAATTCTTGCATGTACAGGATATTATTGAGCATATGGTTACACTAAAGCATTAAATAAAGAACGAGAAAAAAAAAAAAAAAACATCATAGGATTAAAACAGATGAAGTTAGAACCAAACTAGCAAAGTGTGTCCTTCATCAAAACATTGCAATTATCTGAGCCACTGTTTGCATCATTTTTTAACAACAAAAATAATGCTCATTGGAGTCGGACAACAGATGATCAATTCAGAGAATTAAAAGAATCTAAGAAAGGAAAAACACTGAAAAAAATTTGTGAATCTACCTGTAAGAGCAAAGTTAAAAAAATTGAAAGTCACCTAAGAGAAATTTGTAGCATAAGCTTGCACTAGGTGGAAACAATTGATGAAACTAGTTGATAGAAATCACCGGTCATTGTAGAGATAGAAATCACTAGGTGGAAACAACAAAAATAATGCTCCTTTATGATGTTTCTAGATTGTAAGAGAGTGTACCCATGTTCCAATTTGTGGCATAGGAAAATACGCTTGATTGTGTGCGTGCACAAAAGATGGTGTGTATGCTCTAGCAATGCTCATGGAGCTAGGGACAGAATGATGAGGACAACCTTAGGCTTGAAGAATGTACATCTTATTTTCAGATTTGATATTATTTTTAAGAATTCAAAAGTTGATTTATCTCTTGTACATTGTTTATTTTTATTAGAAGATAGTCACCATATCAAAGCATGATATTTTCTCTTTATTTGTATTTTAAATTATGTTTGGGAATAGAAATGCTAGTGTAATACATCGATATAATGCAGAAATATATTTTTGTGTTCACAAATGTTTAAATTTCGAACATGAAATCGTAATTGTTCACATGTGCATAACACTCCTAAGCAATTGGTATTTTGTCATCAGAATGCTTAAAAAGTTTTATAGATTGAGAATTGAGTTTTTTTTATGGTGAGATAATCGTCAAATATGAAGTTTTAGCTTTAGCATATGGAGAGTAGCTCTCTCTCTCTCCAATACATTTTGAGTTACTCGGAGCATTGACATGCTATTTATGTTATATATGTGTCATAATTTTGAGGACATTTCTTGGAGTAATGCAACCATTACTAATCATTCTTTTTTATGTTTAGTATTTGAAGGAACAACGTCTCCCTCCACAGACATTCATACCTTTGCAATCTGTTCGTGTGAAGCCAATAATTGAGAAATTGCGCACTCTGGGTGGTACTGCACGGCTCGTATTTGATGTAATACAATATCCTATAATTAAAGTTTTAATAGTTTTACTTGAAGTTGCA
>JXCR01119121.1:138576-154416 GCA_002079205.1 Phalaenopsis hybrid cultivar
TTTTTATTTCCTTAATTGAGTTGCTCAACTATAAAAATTTGATCTAAAAGGATTCCCCATGAACTAAATTGGNTATTTCCTTAATTGAGTTGCTCAACTATAAAAATTTGATCTAAAAGGATTCCCCATGAACTAAATTGGAGATTTAAATTGGGATCAATTTTGTATCACAATTCTACTTGAGGGATCATTTTGGATCAACTTTCTATATTTGGGGGTTTAAATTATAAAAGTGTGATACTTTTAGACTAGATTGGCCACATACAAATAGTTGGAGGACTATTTTGAGATTTATTCTAATGTAGATGTTAAATGACTTTATTTTCCACCATTGGAAACTTGAACCCTGATAGTTTTCATTTTCCGGCCAATGGCATTGTCATCATTGATTTTACATTAATTGTGATTGTGTTTTTCCGCGATATTTATTTTTCTGTTTACAGGCTCCTTTTTGTTACTTTTGAGTTCGTTAGAACGCATTTAGAACAACTTCTACCCTTGTAGTTTTTCCTCCCATATTTTCTTGACAGCTTGTTGAACTTTATTCTCTCTTTCGCTTCATTGTTTCATCTCTTCTCCGGGTTATGAACTGCAGAATCCAAATCCACCTAATTTAAAGATTTAAACTCTGGCACTTTGATAAATAACCTTAAAAGATTCATGTTGATTTGTTTTTCTTTAGAAATATTTTATTCTTTATCCTTTACATGGAATATTACATNCAGGGGGGACTACTTGGAGAGGCGATAACAAGAGGGATTGGAAGGGGTCTTGCAGTTGCACAAAGGCTTTACTGTGGAGAATTGGCAGTAGCAGCATGTGTAGGTGGGATTTGTGGATGCAGCAGTGAGAGCAAGGTAGGATTGCGGTAGCCGTAGTGGAAGGAGGAGAGGGTGGCAGTAGCTGGACCAAGGATTGAATGGGCTTGCAACAGGGAAGAGCGGAACAGTAGATAGGTGGCGAGATGGAAAGGTAGGCGAGGGGACTATGGGGAGATTGTCACCACTTTGGATTAGGATACAGCCAGAGCACCACTTATCATTGGATACAACCCTAACATGGGAAAAACGCTGACCGCCAGAAATATGAAATCAGGAAAATTGAAACCCTAAATAGAGAACATAAAATATATATAATAGTAGATTTGGGCTGCAATTTCAATTAGGGCAAGGGGCTGGCCGGTCCCTTGCAACCCTAGGCTGAATTGGTTCAGCCCCCATGCACCCCACGTCAGTCTCCCTTGGTTAGGGGAGCTTCGACTTCATTTGTCGAAGTTTCTGGTTCCTTAAAGCATGGAGTTAAATCAACTACATGAAAGGTAGCAAAAATATTGTAGTTCCCTAAAAGGTTGATCTTGTAGACATTGTCGTTCAACTTCTTGAGAATCCTAAGAGGCCCATCTGCTCTTTGCTTGAGTTTGCTAAAAGTTCCCATGGGGAGCCTTTCTTTTTTCAATCAAATCCACACTAGGTCCTCTTGAAAAGTCATCATTTTCCTGTACTTGTTTGCCTGTGCCTGATACTTGCAATTCTGCTTAGTGATCTCCTTTCCCATCTCCTCATGTAACTTTTGAATCTCTTGCGCCTGTTCCTCAACATCCTCAATAATTTTTGATGTCGTTAGGAGAGGTGCCAAGTCAAGTGGAATGAGCGAGTTGCGCTCGTACACAATCTCAAATAGAGTGCATCCCGTGGTCTGAATCACATATCTATTGTAAGCAAGCTCGGCTTGAGCTAGTGTCAAATCCCACTGCTTAATATTCTTTCTCACAAAGCATATCAGAAGGTTCCCTAGACCCCTATTCATTACATTTGTCTACGGGCAAGCCGCTGAACTGAATTGAAGCTTGACGCTAAGTTTTTCCCATATAGTCCTCCATAAGTGACTCAGAAACTTGACATCCTTGTTGGAAGTGATGGTCTTGGGTATACGTAGAGTCTCAGTATGTACCTGACGTATAAATCAACGACATGCGGTGCATTCAGCGTCCAGTGGCTGGTTACAAAGTGTGTCATCTTTAAGAATCTGTCCACCACAACATTCACGAAATCCTTATTCTGCTGCGTCCTTGGAAGTCCTTTCACAAAATTCATGCTAACATTTACCCACGGGGCCTCCGACATTGGTAATGAAGTGTATAGTCCTGTATTCTGTCCCCTGATTTTGGCTATATCATAAATCTGGCATATCACGACGTGTTTCTCCACATCACTCATCGATCGAGGCCAATAAAAGTGTTTTCTCACGAGTGCGAGCCTTATCCCTGCCAAAGTGTCCTGTAAGTCATTGACTGTGACTTTCTTGAACAATGGACTCCCTTAACGAACATCTAGGGATACACAACTTATTCTGGCAGAATAGGTAATCATCAGCCCTGCGGTATTGCTCAATGTGCTTCTCCTTACCCTGCTCCCAAATCCCTTTGAAATCTTTTTTGTTTCATATAAATCTTTTACTGCTTCAAAACCGACAACTCGTGTCTGCATTGAAGTGATTAGCAAGTGACGGCGGCTCAGTGCATTTGCTACTCGGTTTTAGCTTCCCGCCTCGTGCTTAACCATGAATTGAAATGACACCAAGAACTCTACCTAAGGTGCTTGTCATCCCTCCAGTTTACTATGGTATTCAATAATTTCGAAGCCTCGTAATCCAAGAATAAGGTAAACTCGCTCATTAGTTGGTAGTGGCTCCAGTGATCAAGGAAGGGCTCTTACAATAGCATAAAACTCCTTGTCTTACGTCGAATATTTCCTTTGAGACTCATTTAGTTTTTTATTGAAGAAGCTTATCGGGTGGCCTCCCTGGCTCAAAATTGCTCTATCCCCACGTTGGATGCATCACACTTCTCCTCGAACGACTGATTGAAATCTGGTAACACCAACACTGATGTCTGATTCGCTTTCTCCTTCAAATTGTCAAAATTGGTCTGAGCTGCATCTGCTCACTGGAATTTCTCTCCTTTCAAAAGCTTTATAAGTGGGGTAGTGATGGTCTGAAGCTCATGATGAATCACCTGTAGAATGATGCTAGCCCCAATAATTATATCAACTCGATGAAAGATTGCGGTGCAGTCCAGTTCACAATGGTCTTGATCTCTGTGGGATCTATTTAAATGTCTATACTATACATGTTATAATCCAAAAAACATACTTGACTATCATAAAGTGGCACTTCCTTGGATTTGTGTATGACTTTTTTGATTGTAGAATCTTGAAGATTGGCCTCAGGTGTTGTAAGTGGTCCTCCTTGGATCTGTTATATACCAGAATGTCATCGAAGTACACCACCAGGAACTTCTTGATGTGAGCTTGGAATACCTCATTCATCAATCTTATGAATGCGTTGGACATATTAGACAATTCGAGGGCATGATTGTACACTCGTATAATACATCTAGGGTCTTGAAAGCTGTTTCAACTTGTCGCCCGACCTCATTCGGATTTGGTGGTACCCATTGTGTAAGTCGATGATGGAAAAGGCAGTGGCCGAGTGCAACTGATCCAAGAGATTGTTCAGGCGAGTTATGGGGAACCAATACTTGATATTAATCTTGTTAATGAACCTACTATCAATACACATCCTCCACAATCCGTCTTTCTTATCTACCATTTGGGCGAGGACATGTATAGAATCTCGTCACGAGAGGGTTGGTCAAACAGAGTTCTACTTTGATACTAAAATTTTCCTGTCCTCCTTATGTAGTCTCCTCTCTTGGTCTTCTCTGATATTGAAACCAAAGCGTCAAGGCCTGTTTTCTTCTTCACTTCATATGGAACGGATCCAGGCCCTCGTTTTGCTCTCCTCTTTGAGTTTCCCTATCAACATGGTTTAAATGCTAAAATAATCCCTCACCATTTATGTGGTGGTTAATGTAGCTAAAGAGTTTTTTATTTCCTTAATTGAGTTGCTCAACTATAAAAATTTGATCCAAAAGGATTCCCCATGAACTAAATTGGAGATTTAAATTGGGATCAATTTTGTATCACAATTCTACTTGAGGGATCATTTTGGATCAACTTTCTATATCTGGGGGTTTAAATTATAAAAATGTGATACTTTTAGACTAGATTGGCCACATACAAATGGTTGGAGGACTATTTTGAGATTTAATCTAATGTAGATGTTAAATGACTTTATTTTCCACCATTGGAATCTTGAACCCTGATAGTTTTCATTTTCCCGCCAATGACATTGTCATCATTGATATTACATTAATTGTGATTGTTTTTTTCCGCGATATTTATTTTTCTATTTAGAGGCTCCTTTTTGTTACTTTTGAGTTCGTTAGAACTCATTTAGAACAACTTCTACCCTTGTATTTTTTCCTCCCATATTTTCTTGATAGCTTGTTGAACTTTATTCTCTCTTTCGTTTCATTGTTTCATCTCTTCTCCTGGTTATGAACTGCAGAATCCAAATCAACCTAATTTAAAGATTTGAACTCTGGCACTTTGATAAATAACTTTAAAAGATTCATGTTGATTTGTTTTTCTTTAGAAATATTTTATTCTTTATCCTTTACATGGAATATTACATATTTGTCGCAGCTAAAGTCTTGAGAATTGTTTTTGCTTCTCTCTTTCCATTAAGATACATCCACTTCTCTCTCATCTTTTAGAGATGTAATATTTCACTTCGATAATAGTTTTCCCTTTCTAATTTGGTACTTTTACTGTTATGTTTATTTATTCATTATTTTTTTCTTTTTGCAGGAGAATATTAGGGGTAAGCTTTTAAAGCTAAAGGAAGAAAAGAGTAATGTTATAAAAGAGATAAGTCGTATCAAGCCGGATCTTGTAAAGGTGTTACAATTTGTTATTGCCATATATTGGCCACTCTTCATTTTTATTTTTTTTCTAACTTATGTTTTTCCATGCATGTAGCTGGAAAGTCTCATTACTAAGGCAAGTGAAGATATTCGTAAACTTGAAAAAAGGATAAACGAAATCTCTGATCGCATTTACAAAGAATTTAGCGAGTCTGTAGGAGTCCAAAACATTCGTGAATATGAAGAAAATCAACTTAAAGCTGCTCAGGAGATGTATGAAAGAAAGCAAAGCTTATCCAAGCAGATGTCAAAATTAAAATATCAGTATGTGCTATTTCACTATTCATTGACTTTTATATATTCTCATACTATCTTCACTTTTTGTATGTTTTTTTGTTATCTCTTCACGAACTTAACTTTTTTTTTTTTCCTTGTTTTTTGCAGCACCACGTAGTAGTGCTTTTAATGCTAAAGGATCATGTTATTCATTTATGTTTATGCTGCTTTATTTATGGTTTATATTTCTTCCAAGGAAAAGTAGGCAAATGAATATTAATATGGTTTGATGCATTTCTCTATTATTGCTACAATAGTGTATATTTGTGGATTAATACAAGACTATTTTGGTGAATTGATTAATATTCAAGATTCAAGTTGGCTGTTTATTCGCCAGATGCGATAATTTACGAAGAAGTTTTCTTATGGGGAGAATTGATTCTATTGTTCATCTTTTTTCTTACTTTTAATTGGAAGGGTTGCTGCTTTGTGTTGATGTGTTGCTTAAATGGTTTCAATTATTTAATTTGGTTAATGCCGAACTATTTTTAAGCTCAAATCTATACAAAGTTTGAACTTAAGCCTGCGTATGAGCCTTTTACACCATTTAGTAGTGTTTTATATGAACACGATTCAATGGGCTTCAAGTTCAGATGAAATGACTTATTAATTAAAGTTTACTCATTTTAGCTTGACTTCATAAGATTGTTTAAGAGTTGCAAACATCAATCTTGATGAGGCTTGGTGATGGAGGTCAATTGATGCTTTAGTTTGATTAATTGAAATATTTGGATTTTATTCGATGATTAAATTTGTGTTAAAGTAAATTAAGAGATATATAACTCAATTTGGGTTCTCCCGGGTTGACAATGACCATGTCAAAACCAAAGGTTTGTGCAAGGTTCAACCAAATATGTTCCACCGAGCTCGCCATTTAGGGTTTAAACCTAGGCTAATCATAAAGTCAATGTTTGATCTAGAGGCTTACGCCAACTTTGGCTAAGTTTGATTTAAACTATGGTCAAGCTAATTTGATGGTTGTTGGCTTTGTGTTGGTGTGTTCCTTAAATGGTTTCAATTATTTAATTTGATTAACGCCAAACTATTTTTAAGCTCAAATCTATACAAAGTTTGAACTTCTGCCTGTTTATGAGCCTTTTACACCATTTATTAGTGTTTAATATGAACACAATTCAATGGCTTTCAAGTTCAGATGAAATGACTTATTAATTCGAGTTTACTCAAGATTGTTTAAGAGTTGAAAACATCAACCTTGATGAGGCTTGGTGATGGAGGTCAATTGATGCTTTAGTTTGATTAATTAAAATTTTGGATTTTATTGGATGATTAAATTTGGGTTAAGTAAATTAAGAGATATATTACTCAATTTGGGTTCTCCCGGGTTGACAATGGCCATGTCAAAACCAAAGATTTGTACAAGGTTCGACCAAATATGTTCCACAGAGCTCACCATTTAGGGTTTAAACATCTAGGAGGCTAGGCTAATCATAAAGTTAATGTTTGATCTACAGGCTTGGCTAAATTTGATTTAAACTATGGTCAAGCTAGTTCGATGGTTGCTGCTTTGTGTTGGTGTGTTGCTTAAATGGTTTCAATTATTTAATTTGATTAATGCCAACCTATTTTTCAGCTCAAATCTATACAAAGTTCGAACTTAAACTTGTATGCGAGCCTTTTACACCATTTATTAGTGTTTTATATGAAATTAATTCAATGGATTTCAAGTTCAAATGAATTGACTTGCCAATTAGAGTTTTCCTATTTTAGTTTGACTTCATAAGATTGTTTAAGAGTTAACAAACATCAATCTTGATGAGACTTGTTGATGGAAGTCCAATGATGATTTCGTTTGATTAATTAAAAAATTTGGATTTTATCGAATGATTAAGTTTGGGTTTAAGTAAATTTAGAGATATATAACACAATTTGGGTTCTCCTGAGTTGACTATGACCATGTCAAAACCAAAGGTTTGTACGAGGTTCGACCAAATATGTTCCACGGAGCTCACCATTTAAGGTTTAAACCTCAAGGAGTCTAGGCTAATCTTAAAGTCAATGTTTGATCTACAGGCTTAGGCCAACCTTGGCTATGTTTGATTTAAACTATGGTGAAGCTCGATATTTGGTGTCAAAGTAACCTAAGATTAAATTCCAACTTAAGAGATTATAGTGACGGGTTAACTAAGTCAACTATCAATCATCTAGATGCATAATGGTAGGCCTATGATTAGGGGTGTAAACAAGCCGAACACGAGCGAGCCATGCTCAGCTCGTGTTCGGCTCGTTTATATTTCGAGCTCAAAAAGTGTGTTCGTGTTCGGCTCGTTTGCTTAACGAGCCGAACACGAGCTGTTCACGAACAAAGAGTCCTTTTAACAACCCTAATCATGTAGCCATAAGACAATAAGGGTTTGAGCAAGATTTAAAAATTATTATTTATATTAAAACATCATTTGAATCTAATTTAATAATTTTTATTCTATTTTCTTAATCAATATTTTAATTGATTATAAATCTTTGTAGCCTTGTAGTCAATTAGATTTTTTTAAATTACTACTTAATATATACACACACACACACACAAACACACACACACACACACACACTTGATGAGTAGTATTTCGAGCCAAAACGAGCCGAACACGAACGAACACATCTTAGTTCGTGTTCGGCTCGTTAACTTATCGAACGAAATTAACGAGCCGAACATGAGCTTTTTAACGAGCCGAACACGAGCTGTTCGCGAACAACGAGCCGTTTTGACAGCCCTACCTATGATGGCTTCAAAGTCACATTGATTTAAGGGTTTACTTGGATGATGCGTCAAGTCAAATTTGGGGCTACCTGCTAGTGAGAAGCTGAGCATAGTATTATAGCGGGCACAATTTACAAAGTGAGCTATAACATCAAAGATTTTTGTATTGCCCAAATTTCTATCTTTATGTGCACAATCAAGATATAATTTTATTAAATTAGTCTTTATTTTTAAGTATTTTTTGTTACATGGTATTCACGAGACATCTTTATTTAATCACCCAAGGTTAGCTTAGAACTTATGGTGTTTATATATATATTGATATTCTTCGTTTTTATAGATCCAAGTTAATTGAAGCCATCATACCGTGTATCATTGAATTTTCCAACAATATCAACGGGTAGTAATTGATATCACATGTACTAAACATGTATATACCTTGCTAGTTCATTATTCTATAAGCCCTAAGCTCTTTATTCTTCTAACTTTTTCCTTATTTTATGAGCTCTCTCCTATCTGAATTATATCACCTTTAAAGAGCAAATATCAAAACGTCTACATTGTTTGTAAACATTTCAATATTCAATAAAAATCAAATTTAATGTTAATTCTTGATATACTCCTCTTGAAGTTTATTCATCTCCCATAAATACTAAACTTCACAACGCCTGCATTATACAAATATTAACTTTAACCTATGAATATCTGAATTTTCTAAAACGTTGCCTCAGCTTAATTTACTTCTTGTAGGCTGGAGTATGAACAAAAGCGCAACATGGAATCACCTATTGAAAAATTAAAGCTGTCTCTGGAATCATTAGAGAAGGAGGTGAAAGAACTACAGAAGAAAGAACATGATGCAAAGTTGTCAGCAGAAAATATTGCAAGTCAGATGGAAGAGTTGAGTGTTAAAGCAAATGGTACGGTCCTTTGAGCTTGATATTATATGATGTCTGCATCAATCTTTCTTGGTAGATATATATATCAAGATTAAGATTTTTATTTTATTTTCTTAATGAATTACTTATTACATTAAAAAATTTACAAACATCCAAATTTTATTTTTCTTGCATAGGTTGCAATGCGCCAACTTGATTAAATCAGTCATCATGTTGACTAGAATACACTCCTATGAGTGGTATACTTTCTTGGATCAGACTATCCATTAATTCGTTAAGCGGGATGAAGTTCAAGGGTAAAAAATTAGTACTGGTGTAAAAACTCACATTGGGCTCATGCACAAAATATTAGTTTGTTCACCTATTTATATGTTTTGTTATTTGCCTATTTTTAGAGAAGAGCTTAGGAACAATGTATTGTAGTTCTAACTCAATTTTGTTGAGACCATGGTTTTAAAAATCGGACCGATTCGCCTAGTTCAACCATGAACCGGTCATTCAACCGATTTTGTCCAAGCTCATAACCATTTCTGCATAGAATCGGGATTGAACCGGTCTTTATTCATCAGTTTAAGTGTTGGATACAAAGGTTGCATTGATAGCCAAACTGAACATCATAGGAATAATTATGTCAAAAATGAATGTGAGGTAAAATGAGAAATTGTAGAGTAATAAATGATTATATTAATAAGATTAAGAAAAACTCTCATTAATGATAAAAATGTTTAATAAATATAAATGATTTTGGCCTGTACATAGAGAGCATATGCTCAACCAATATAATAGATAAATAAATTAAATGTGAAAGGATTCATAAAAGTTAGTGGTAGATGAAAAAATAACTTGGCTAGAAATTTTATAGAAGAATCTGCATTAGCAGCTCGTGTAACTCTCATCAAGAACGGAGGAGTGTTATAAAGTGTACCATCAATAGTTAGGAGTAAGAGTAAAACTAATGATTGTGATGGAGGCTTAAAAAGACATATTATGAAATGAAAAGGAGACGAAGTTCGTTGAATGGGTTAATTTTGTGCAACAAAAAAATTCAAGTAATAACCAAGTGGTGTAGAATTGTGAATTTTAGGAGGATATGTGATAAAGTTAGGAAGGATGATCTCTTGAGTGAGATATAGCGGGCACCTATTACGACAAGATTAGAAAATATAAGTTTAGGTCCTTTAGGCATGCCCAAGGTTAGCAACTGTTGCACCAATGTTTGGGTTCTTGATGATAATGGTTATGGCTATGGTTGAATCATATTATTTGCTATTTGAAATTTTTTTTTTATATACACAGCTGCTCTCCATAATGAAATATAAGCTGAAAAAATATTTTATGCAGTTTGTGTTTCTTTTTAACAGAGTTTTGTTGTTGAACCCTTAAATTCTTTTTTTTTTATATCATGTAAGTTCTAAAATCATGTGGGTCTGTTTAAGCTGGTTAAATCACCTCCATTTTTAATGGCTTCAACCAATATTTATTAATGAGTAGTAATTAGTTTTGAACTGATTTGCATTGCTCCTTTCTTATTTTTTTCTATTTTCTGGATCTTTTTTACTTCTCAGAATGGAAGATCAATTCAGATGAATGTGGAAAGGAAATCGAAGAGTTAAACAAGATTCGAGCCAAGGTCATAGGAGACATTTCAAAATCTAAGCGTGAGATAGTTTCAAAGGTTAGTATGGTAACCTAGATTTTTTTTTTTCATTATGTACTACATGATGCGTTGTTTGTTTGTGTAGTTTTTCTGCATTTCTGTTGCACTATGGCTTGTTTGAACGATACAATTAACTTTTTCTTTTGTGTTATAGATTGAAAAATTGTGATTAAATCTAAGATTTTTTAATATTGGTGTAGCACTTACCTTTTTAAGATTGGTGGAGGTTTTGATGAAGATGGTGAATTTCTCTATTGTAAACATATGTTTTTAAGGGATTGAGCTTGATTAATGAGGAGCATTTTTATTTTTCTCCCTTTGTTCTTCCAATTTGCTCTCTATATCTTCTGTGTCAAAATTCTCATCATATTTCTTTTTTAAATCATTTTGCATAGATGGTTTGGTGTGGCATTTATGTCTTGTTGATCAACTTACATGAAAGTATAGTTGACGCTATGTTATCTGTTAACGAGCTCTATGTACATATAATTTCTATTTGTTGCGGATACTTTAGGAATTTAATAACCTTCATCATTGCTTTTATTCCAATTATTGAAATTCTTTTTTTGTGTTCTTTTCCATCATTCAATTTACTCTTATTGAGTGCTATACTATGAAGTATTAGTTTTGCTGTGTTCATTTTTTGTTCGACTTCTAGTCATCTATTTTTGCTTTACCCTTTTTGGTTCCTTTTAACTGTTTTAATTATCTACATACATCTTCTAGTTATCAAGTTATTTTCCATCGTGTTACCTTTATTTACCTTATTCCATCATTTGTTTAATATAATAATTTCTCATTCCATTCTTTCTAAAGCTTAATCGGGCATCCATGTCTACATCTTATTTTTGTCACAAAATTTGCATGTTATATGCTTAACCATTTTGGCAAGTAATCTTTTGACTCATCTTCAAGAAAATAATATTGTTGTTTTTTAAATTGTCTTATAACATGTCTTACCTATTAAAATGATTTAAATATCAAATGAGTAAATTGCTAAAATAGTCCTCATATTCTTTACATGGCGTCATTTTAATCTTAGAGTATATAAAAGTGCGAAATTAGTCCCATATTCTTTAAATTGGGGCCAAAACAGCCATCTGTAGTGATTATTTCAGCTAATATTAAAAAGTTTGGGTACTAAATTGACATTTTAGACTCTGGGACTAAAATGACCCCTTGCAAAGAGTCACGGGACTATTTTGATGCTGTTTTCAATATCAAATGTAAATGTTGCTTTGACTAAATTTTGTGAATATCTCCATACATAAAAATCTAAACATTGTGTGATTATTCATATAATTCTATTATCACTTAAATTACTTTTAATATTCATCATTATCTGCCATGCATATTTTTGGAACTTCAGCTTATCTTAACACATTTTTCTTAATGCAAATCCGGCCAATTCTTATAGTTATATCATGCATTTCTTCAAATCAGGAAAGCAAATGACAATCCTTTTATTGACTTCTATACATTTTTATTAGTTAATTCGCAGAAATCACCTCCATGGTAGATTCATCTTGGTATAAACCAAGTCAATTATTGATAACAATGTGATTTTTATTGGATTATTTTGAATTATCCTCACCTTATGTTTTATTATCGTTACTCATACTCATCTCAATAGTAATCACGATCTTTAAAATCTCTTTTGTTCTAAAATATTGATTTTGAAATGGTAATTCTCAATCATCTCACATTCTCATATTTCTAGGTAATCATTTCACCTCTGATTTATGTTGTTAAGGTGCTATCAAAAGCGCTATAATGTACTTGCATATACTTCATAACTTAGTGATTATAGCTAATACACATGAAATGTGACTTCATCTCTATAAGGGTAGCTTTTATAGCCGTGCAAAACATGACACAATAACAAATGTAACATTACTAAATGGAGCTCAAGGTTTCATTAAACAAATTTATTTTGAAACTCTTGAAATATCTCGATAATAGCTAATACACATGAAATGTGACTTCATCTCTATAAGTGTAGCTTTTATAGCCGTGCAAAACATGACACAATAACAAATGTAACATTACTAAATGGAGCTCAAGGTTTCATTAAACAAATTTATTTTGAAACTCTTGAAATATCTCATAATTTTCCAAATCAGATTTATTATATCACCTGATTTAATTCTTTACCCGCACATTATCTTATTCAATATTTATTTAGTTTCAAATTTTTGAAGTAATCCTTTATAAAAATAGTGATCTAGACTCTAGAGGCATTACTCTCATCAATGGATAATACTGGATTTTTTTTTTAAATTGAAGCAATCAATTAAACCTTAACTTTCTGGTCTAACCATTTGTTTTGGAATTTTACTGATATATTCCTTCGATTTAACAGGAGGCAAGGCTTGAGCAGCTTAAAACGCATTGGCAAGAAATAATTGAGAAATGTGAATTAGAACAATTAAGCCTTCCAAAGCTTGATGACCCTATGGATGTTGAGACATCATTGCCTGGATCTGGCTTTGATTACAGTCAACTAAACAAATCATATTTGCAAGATATGAGACTTGCTGAGCGGGAAAAGCTTGAGATGGATTTCAAGCAAAGAATGGATGCTTTAGTTGCTGAAATTGAACGGACAGCTCCAAATTTGAAAGCACTAGATCAATATGAAGCTTTGCAAATAAAAGAAAAGGAAGTAACTGAAAAATTTGAAACTGTCAGGAAGGAAGAGAAAGAAGCATCTGATAAATATAATGCTGTAAGGCAAAGAAGGTATTTCTAGTAGTGTGATCACTAGGCGCTTGCATTTATTCTTTTGACATACTTTTTGATGGGTGGATAGTGCTGGTCGCTTTCATTAAAAATCTCGTTTTTAAGTGGGCCTTCTATGAAGTTTATGATATAAACTTTTCAATCCTTTGCATTCTACTGTCCCTTGGTTTTTCTGCCTTGCCAAGTAGAAGTAAATTTCAAAATCTTAAAGACACTAATGTGGCATCAAAATGTATTTTCAATGGCTTTTAGTTATAATAAATTTTATTTGTGTGCTGTGCACCTAATGTCGGCTGATTGGGCCTTGCACTATAACCCTTTATATGAGCATATTCTTATGTTGTGAAGATGAAATCTGAAAAATGAAATGCTTGACTAGACTAATTGGAATCAAACTTCATTGCTTCTTTGTACTTTTATTTATAAAATAAAAGTGTTACTTGAATATTAATTTTGTAGGTTTATAATTGTGCTTTTGAGGTCATACCAATCACACTTTGCAGGTATGAGCTGTTTATGGAGGCTTTTGAGCACATTTCTACAAACATTGACAGAATTTACAAGCAGCTTACGAAGAGTCATACACACCCACTTGGTGGAACTGCTTACCTAAATCTAGAAAACGAGGATGAACCTTTCTTGCATGGAATAAAATACACCGCCATGCCACCAACTAAGCGCTTCAGGGATATGGATCAGTTATCAGGTGGGGAGAAGACTGTTGCTGCGCTTGCCTTGCTCTTCGCTATACACAGGTACCTTTTTCAAGATACGTTGGATTTGCATTTTCCTTGATCATGTCTTATAAAAAGTCTAGCTAGAAATCATTGAAATGTCACACTTTCCTTAAGGTCGATCTAAATTATGTGTCATTCTTCCTTGAGGCACATATTAGGATAGTTTTCACCAGGCCTGGGATTGTAAAAGCCTCATTTTGTCTTCCTAAAAACCACTAAATGCTGCTTTGTTTATGTCATAATTTCAGTTACAAGCCATCTCCATTCTTCATTCTTGATGAAGTAGATGCCGCATTGGACAATCTAAATGTTGCGAAGGTTGCTGGGTTCATCAGATCGAAATCATGCAGTGGGGCTAGGATCGAACAAGACGGCGAAGCTGGGTGCGGCTTTCAGAGCATTGTTATCTCTTTGAAGGACACCTTCTATGATAAAGCTGAAGCATTGATTGGAGTCTACAGAGACTCTGAGAAAAGGTTTGCTTCTCTTCTTTGCGTCTTATTCATTATATTGCTACCATTATTAAATCTATTTACGCTAACTCATGGACCTGTGATTTTTTGCAGCTGTTCACAAACTCTAACATTTGATTTGACCAAGTATAGGGAAGCCTGAACTTGAAGTAGTGAAATGGAAATAGCATGATAATGGATGGTGTTAGTATTATTGATAGATCCTTTAAAGCTTCCGAAAGTGGTATGTATAATGCAGTTGATTCTTGTTTGTAAATTCACCTTTAAGTCCGTTTGTATAGTTCTATGATTTCAACTTGGGACATATTTAATCCAACCTATTTCGATGCTTAGCTTGTGATGCTGATTCTTTCAAATTCCAAATTGATCTATCTGCTCAATTGAAAGTTATGTCTGGGCTTCTTTGGTTCTCTCTAGATAAAAAACATGTTTTTATTGATAGAAGTTCGATTATTGAAATTTTGAGTTGGTTGTGATGTATATTTGGTATTATATGGTATCAACAATAAGGCAGAATAGTACCCAAACTAATGAAAGGGACATTTGCACTTCCAAGAATATAGCATTATTGCTCGCAAGTAATACAATCAAATGACGCTCTATCTATTCAGAATCCAAACAAAACTTGTGAAAGAGAAAATTAATAAATGCTTTAAAAAACTCATGCTTCAACATCTGAGAACATTAATTTTTACGTATTGGGATGGCGACCGATCGAAGTATAACAAGGAATGGTGGGCTTGAACTTATATCTATAGAAGATGGATTTCTTGTCGGAAGTCTTGTTTTCTATGGTGAAGACCAGCTTACCTGGTTCGTGAATGTAGAACGAGTTCCTCGCGGGTTTCCTGAACTTCTTCTCCACTTTTATGAGTATTTTATACGAGCCTTCGTCTTCTGGAATGAACTCCTCTCTGTACACCACCTCCCATCCTACAACCACCATATCCCAAACTGCTGTCACCCCTCCCTGTTTTTCATTTACATGCAAAGCATATAACCAAATTAATATTTCCATGTTATGTAATTATCTTGATTAATCTACATGCTAAAAATGTATACGAAGTTGGTGGCACTAATCGTTATAATATCAAGCAGTTTTATCTATTTAAGAAATAAGAATAGGCTTTTGCATGCATGGTACCCAATTTTTATGAATTTGCATCTAAACTTTCTTATTTTTTATATTTTTGCCCTCCAAATCTTTGACATAAAAAAAATATCACTCTTTTAAATTTTAAAAATTGGAATAAATTTCTTCATTCGTATGTATGGTGGCATATATATGTAAAGCTAAAGTGTTAGATTTGTAAATACATGGGAATTGAGTGGTTCGTATGCAAATCTTCCGAAAAAAATGAAGCTAAAAATATAAGATTTAAATTCATAAAATACATGCAACTTTTTTTTGGGTTTAAAAAGTTTTTATTTCTCATACAGAAATTGGTGGGCTTTTGGATTATAATATACTGATCTACATGCTGACTAAATCTCATATGTATATATATATAT
>JXCR01119121.1:156653-171000 GCA_002079205.1 Phalaenopsis hybrid cultivar
ACAGTGTTCAAACCTCGCAGGTTTTTACTATTTTGGAAGGATGAAGAACAAAGGATGCAGGAATTGTGGAGGTTGTTGCCAAATTTGAGCAATTGGCAACCTTCTGTTTGAATTTCTTGTCTTTTTTAATACGGTGCTGAAGAAATAGTCAATTTCATTTTCATTTATTTATTTATTTATTTTTTGAAGATTTGCATACATATCTAGCATTCTTATGTATTTATATCTAGCAATTCTTATGTATTTATATACCTAAGGTCTAAACTTCAATATATATATATAACTAGTGGCTTTTTTATTTGACAGTTTTGGCGTAAGTCCCCTCTGTTATTAAATATATTTGGATCGAATTAGCACATATGAGATGGACAGACACATATTGTCGCCCAACTTTTTAAATATATATATCATATTAAAATGTATATTGCACATTTTTAAAAGTTAATACATTCTAGCAAATATATTATATAATTTAACTTTTTAATGATATAAATCCATACAAAAAAATAGTTAAGATAAAATGAGAAAGACGAGCATTTTAGTAGCATAAAAACCATGGTCTCTAAAACACATGCAAAATAACAGTTATTTTAATCAACTCAAAACATTTTGGTGGTAATGATTCAACCTACATTATAAAAATAATTAAAAAGCTTAATTTATTTTATTAGCACTTTCTTCTAACTTTAAATCATGAATGTATATACATAAGCACTTCAGGATAGTGATGTAAGATAAATCAAAACATATTGATTTTCAACTTTTTAGCATTTGTATGAATGAAAATATATATTATAAAATTTAAAACTGGTGTATTTTAAATTTGTTAGATTTAAATGATCCTATAAACTGAAGCCCACCGCCGTCATCCACCATCCAACTTCACACAATCAAAAAGACCTGTCGCCCACCACCCGCCACCATCAACTACCTATGTTGATTTTATTTTTTCAAAGCAAACAAAAAACTACAAAATTCAAGAGATACCTCATTTTCAGAATTATTGTAATCGGGGGAAGTAATATCATAGTTCGACCTCAAAAGGGGAAAAAATATAACGTCTGATGTTGATCACACCATGCCGTCAGACACTTGGCATGGTGCAATCGATACCTTCATTCGAAGCGCTAGTTACGTTCGAACGACAAATGTAATATTTTCTCCTAGATCAGAATAGTGAAAGGCTAAATCAGGCACCAAAGTTCAAAATAATACAAGAGGCGCACGCGGTCTTTTGCCCTACGAGGGCTGTAACGCTTAAAATTTGTAGAATTTAGGCGAGAGATTGAAAGAAGTAACTAATCTTGCCTAATTACGGCTTCAAGCAAGCGTTGAACAAGTATGAAAGGATCATAAATCATTTATAACTAACTAAAAATATTTAAAACTACACTTTCATAAGAAAAAAAAACCATAAATAATTCATTCAATTCATTCTGAGAGAATTTTTAAGAACTCTGTGAAGGTTGTCCAAATCTTCTGAGAAATCTTACAAAGCTATCATCAACGCATTAATAATTTCACTGCAAAAACATAGCACATAATTCATATGTATTTACATTATCTCACACCTAAACTTTCATATTTACACATACAACACTCATCCATTATTACTTTTTAAAACAATATGGTACTATTATCACTTTTTAAAATTGAAGCACACACCTTTTCATTCACAGGTTTAAAACAATATGAAAGGTTTGAAGTGTGAGATATGTAAATTTCCCTTTTGATTATGCAAGTATAGTTATGATAAGGCCTACATCACACCTTGCATTTGCGTACAAAGGTTCATATTATACATTATTTCAAACATCTGCAGTACACTACTAAAAGTAAAATTTGAACCAAAAAAAAAAAAAATGGTCTCTAATAAACATAAAATACCTCATATAGACAAGTGAAAATGATCATTAAAGCAACCAAAATAGAAGCCCTATTCTTTNTTCATTCTTAAAAAGGAAGATTTACACCCATGGCACTCAATTCCTACGTATTTACATATCTAGCACCCAAACTTTAGTTTTTACATATATGCCGATTTATTTATACATGGAAAGATGTATTTAACCTTTTAAAAATTAAAATAGTGAAATATTGTATTTGGGTGCTATAAATAAAAGAATCTCAAATGTTAGATATGTAAATACATAGGAATTAATGAGGTTGTATGCATATAAATGCCCCTAAAGAAAAAGAAAAACAAAAAGGCTAAAAATAGAGTCTAAAAAATGATTAGCAACTAACAAATACTAATGATAATAATAACAATAACTTACATAAAAAATTGGAATTTCGATTAGAGCAATGTTTCCTCCCTTCACAAAGGTCTCTGAAACTGTTTCATCCTCAGCTAAGAACTCAGCGTCGTTTTGTCTCTTAAAACCACCATACTGAATTGGTATATTCTGTGGATCAATATACCTCAACAGAGTTTCAGTTACTTTCGAAGGTCGAGCGAACACAAACTTGCTTTCAGTTCTGTGGCTCAGCAATGGCGACAATAATGCTCTGTAGGTGTAGCATCGAAGTGAAGCATTCAGAAATATCTGACCACATTAAAACAAAATCATCATACACAGCTGCTATGCCCTTCACACCTTCCAAATATTACTTTCTGAATATTTTTTTCTATTTTTTAGTCATGAAAATAGTCTCTATATATATATATTACATTTTATATCAGTGTATATGAAACATAATTTCCTTTCTTAGGTTACTTTATGTATTATCATTAGTTTTATAGTTAGTTATTTACATTTTAAGATTTGAGCGGCATTAGTAAGCATGCAAATATGGATGTTTTTAGGTGTTAGATATGTAGAAAACATAAACAATTGTGTGGTATTCATGTAATGCCTATGAAACTAATGTGTTTGCACATGCCAGGATCAAATTGTTTGAAATTTAACATAGGGCTAAAATATTGCGGGAATAAATGACATTTACTATATGAAATTGCCCGAAGAAAATCAATAAATTTTCAACAACCAAACAATCCAAATTTTTTTCCCAAAGTAGTTAAAAATATAATTTAGAGCAACATTAATGCGGCTAAATGTAACAAATCCAACACAGAAAACTCTTACATTTTTAAAGATGAACTCAGGATAGTTATCCTGAAAGATCCTGATCATCTTCTCCACGGTGCCTCTCAGCTCCTTGACAGAGGACCCCAACAAATCCCTAAGATCTATGACCTGCACCATGGCTGAAACCTCTCCAAGCTTGAAGCTCACGAACTCCTGAATTCCTCTCTCCATGAACTGAACTCTCCACCTCAAAAACCTCTCCTGCTTCTCCCTGCTTCCAAACACCTTCTCATACATCCCATCCTCCCTCAATGATCCATACACATTGTAGCAAACAGGATGGCCCTCCCTGTCAAATCCATCCATATATGCAGTCCCCACATAATATTCTGAATCCAAATCTTCTTTCAGAATTCCATCAATCCCATACTCCTTTCTCCACCTCAACGTTCTCTGAATCATTTCGAATGTTTCACTGAGCCTGAATTCTCTTGCTCGAAGGAATTTAAGAAGAATGGTGTCAAGGCAATCATTTGATGCAGAAGGAAGTAGGGGAATGCCCCAAAGAGAGATTTTGCTGGTTTGTGATGTGGAAGTGGGTTTGTTGGAGGAGGAACAGGAAGCAATGCGAGGTTTGGAAATGGGGCTTCTTTTCTGAGGTTGGGAGATGGGATGGAGGAAGAAAAGGTGGTTGCTTTTAATGGATTCTTCGAGCTTGAGCTTGAGATCATGGAGGGTCTTCTTCTCTGAGGGCTTGAGTTCTTCCATGATTATGGTTGGGAGGAGGGAAGAAGAAGATAGGAAGAAAGTCAGTTTTTTTTTTCCTGTTCTTGGAGGGAGGGGGAGAGAGATCCGTTAATGGAAGAATATGGTTAAAGAGGGGCGATGGTGATTGGTGTAGAAGGTTGGAGAATGGCTTTGGAGTTTTGGTTGTTACAGTGTTCAAACCTCGCAGGTTTTTACTATTTTGGAAGGATGAAGAACAAAGGATGCAGGAATTGTGGAGGTTGTTGCTAAATTTGAGCAATTGGCAACCTTCTGTTTGAATTTCTTGTCTTTTTTATACGGTGCTGAAATAATAGTCAATTTTATTTTCATTTATTTATTTATTTATTTTTTGAAGATTTGCATACATATCTAGCAATTCTTATGTATTTATATACCTAAGGTCTAAACTTCAATATATATGTATATATAACTGGTGGTTTTTTTGATTTGACAGTTTCGGCGTAAGTCCCCCTTGTTCTCGAATACATTTGGATCGAATTAGCACACATGGGATGGACAGACACATGTTGTCGCCCAACTTTTTAAATATATATATCACATTAAAATGTATATTGCACATTTTTTAAAGTTAATACATTCTTGCAAATATATTATATAATTTATGTTTTTAATGATATAAAACCATACAAAAAATAATTAAGATAAACTGAGAAAGACAAGCATTTTAGTAGCATAAAAACCATGGTCTCTAAAACACATGCAAAATAACAGTTATTTTAATCAACTCAAAACATTTTGGTGGTAATGATTCAACCTACATTATAAAAATAATTAAAAAGCTTAATTTATTTTATTAGCACTTTCTTCTAACTTTAAATCATGAATGTATATACATAAGCACTTCAGGATAGTGATGTAAGATAAATCAAAACATATTGATTTTCAACTTTTTAGCATTTGTATGAATGAAAATATATATTATAAAATTTAAAACTGGTGTATTTTAAATTTGTTAGATTTAAATGATCCTATAAACTGAAGCCCACCGCCGTCATCCACCATCCAACTTCACACAATCAAAAAGACCTGTCGCCCACCACCCGCCACCATCAACTACCTATGTTGATTTTATTTTTTCAAAGCAAACAAAAAACTACAAAATTCAAGAGATACCTCATTTTCAGAATTATTGTAATCGGGGGAAGTAATATCATAGTTCGACCTCAAAAGGGGAAAAAATATAACGTCTGATGTTGATCACACCATGCCGTCAGACACTTGGCATGGTGCAATCGATACCTTCATTCGAAGCGCTAGTTACGTTCGAACGACAAATGTAATATTTTCTCCTAGATCAGAATAGTGAAAGGCTAAATCAGGCACCAAAGTTCAAAATAATACAAGAGGCGCACGCGGTCTTTTGCCCTACGAGGGCTGTAACGCTTAAAATTTGTAGAATTTAGGCGAGAGATTGAAAGAAGTAACTAATCTTGCCTAATTACGGTTTCAAGCAAGCGTTGAACAAGTATGAAAGGATCATAAATCATTTATAACTAACTAAAAATATTTAAAACTACACTTTCATAAGAAAAAAAAACCATAAATAATTCATTCAATTCATTCTGAGAGAATTTTTAAGAACTCTGTGAAGGTTGTCCAAATCTTCTGAGAAATCTTACAAAGCTATCATCAACGCATTAATAATTTCACTGCAAAAACATAGCACATAATTCATATGTATTTACATTATCTCACACCTAAACTTTCATATTTACACATACAACACTCATCCATTATTACTTTTTAAAACAATATGGTACTATTATCACTTTTTAAAATTGAAGCACACACCTTTTCATTCACAGGTTTAAAACAATATGAAAGGTTTGAAGTGTGAGATATGTAAATTTCCCTTTTGATTATGCAAGTATAGTTATGATAAGGCCTACATCACACCTTGCATTTGCGTACAAAGGTTCATATTATACATTATTTCAAACATCTGCAGTACACTACTAAAAGTAAAATTTGAACCAAAAAAAAAAAAANAAGCCCTATTCTTTCTTTTCAGCCCTTCTGCTCTCATCAACAACCTCATTGTCCTTTACATCAACAATCTTTCTCTCTTCTTCCTTCTCACCAGAAGCAGTAACTTTCTGTTGTTCTGAAGAATCCGAAACGCCGTGAAACTGCTCGATAGGTGGAGTATGAGTTAGCTCAAACTTGGCGTAATTTGCAAGGACTTGCTCGAGCTCATCATGCAGATTCAAAGCTTCAAATAGCATTGCTTCATCATCAGTAGTTGTTTCTATAATTCTCTGCAGATCAGGCTGCGATTCCTTGCACTTTTCTACCATGCTTATTAACAGCTCATCCTGCATCGAAGGTCAAAATCAGAGTAATTCCTATGCATTTACATATCTAACATCTAAACTTCAATTTTTACAAACATGCCACCTTACCTATGTATAGAAGAAGTGTATTTTAATTTTTGATGGATAAAATGGTGGTATTTTTTATATAATATTAAAGATTTGGGCGGTGTAAATGTAAAAAGTGAAGTCTATATGTTGGTTATGTAAATATATAAGAATTGGGTGGTATGTGTATAAATGCCCCGAGAGTATGTGATAGCAATCTGATTCCACCTGTCAAGATCTTAAGAGCGGGAGATATTTTATAAATTTTAGAGAATGGAAATGAATTTTTGGAATTAGGCAAAAAAGCTTGCTAGAAGCGAAGGATGCATGACTCGCAAAGGAATGGTACAAAAATGAGCTCATTAGCCAAGCAAGTTTATAAAGAAAAGTATCGTTAACCAAGAAAAAATGCAAGAACAAAGAAGATTTAATTATGGTTCGCACATGGCATAAATATTATTGATCATAAAATCAATAATAGCAGCTTTGTCAAAAGAAAGTAGCTGCAGGAGTGCTTCACAAGTATTCTTTTCATGGGCTGCATTGGGTTTTAATTCTTCTTAAATCCTGTTAAACAACTTCAAACCATGTTTAAATTTTAAAAAATTCATTAATTTATTGTGATAATAACCTAATAGGATGAAATAAATAGAGCAATGGAAATTAATAGTGAACCAGGTCATTATTTCTGTAATAAGCAATTTTTGAGAAATTTAATAAAAAAAATTTGACGACCGAAAATATATCCTAAATTTTGGATCATTCTGATTTCAATCGAAATAATTTTATAAAATTCAACGCCTCCAATCGAGAAATTAGATACATAATACTATGTATAAATCATGAATGGAATGAGGGATAAAAAATTAAAATTATAATGTTCATTAACCTAATTAAATCATTAATCCCGCATTGTTACTGTTACTTCCGACTTACCAAACAATATTTAACTATATTTGGGCTGTTAAATGGGAAGATCCTCTTCAAAGCCTTTGATTCCTCTCCTTGGCTCTCGGTTGCATTGCATGAAACCCCTTCCACTTCTTATTTCCTCTCCCGATCTTACTCTCTTTTGTGATTTCAGTTCCCGATCATGGCACAGTGCAATCCCGCGCTGTAGCTAAGCCACGTAGAGGAGGCGAGCGGCCAGCATAGAGTCGTAGATGGCATTTTACGACTCTGATGTAAAATCGGTGAGTATGAAACCTATTTCATGTTATTTGAGAATTTCATTTCATTTCTCTTGCTTCCCTTTTAAAATATGCGACGAATTGTGCATCTTTCTCGTTTCTGGTAGCTGTCAGAGGTGCCAAACTTGCATCAAAAGTGTTGAATGTGGTTTGCGAGCTCCCATGAGGATTTTAGCACAACATCAACGAAGGAGAAAAGAGATTTGAGGTGTTAGAAAGAAGAGGGAAGAAGTTTTAGCAACTCGAAGAATTGTTGGGTTGCCAAGAAGCCGTTTAAGGTTGTTTACCCGAGACAGCAAGCATGAGAAAACTACCCGTAGGACAGCTCCATAAAATTCAGGTTATTAAGCTCAACAAAAAAGTCACCGAAATATCCAACTAGTTATGAAGATTTAGAATTTAACGTGACAACCGAGATGAATAATTACATTTCTAAATCTTAGTTATCTTTTTATTTCAAAATGTATGTTGATTTATATATATCTTTAGTTCAATTGGATTTATAGTACAATAGATTCTTCCTATCATTAGACAAAAAAATTGTGTATGACAAAAAAAGATATAAAATATGTTCATGAAATGTATGCAAGTGATGCATTTTATGTAAGATAGATATGATAGGAAAATATGCATGATATAAGAGATGCATAATAGGAGAGATATACATGATGAATAGTTGCACAATAAAGTAGATATGCATGGTATTAGATACATGAATCTCATTGATGCATGATATGAAGAATAAAATAACTTATATATAAATACTTTTACGTGTATGTTCAAAGGAGGATTTCACCCCCTAATGGAATAGACAAGGGACACCAGTAAACCGACAAGCGTAAAGTTTTTCTACCACCTTTGACAATTGTGATAGTTAGGTCACTAGCTACTGTACCGATGAGATATTATCGGCCAGATATGAGTAGACCAGAACTTACCTTCCCAGATAATTGTGATGTTTACATTGCTAACAGCTGTGCCGGTAGGATAATATCGACCAAAGGTGAGTAAGAGACTTTTCAACTTAGACAATTGTGATGTTTACATCACTAACTGTTGTATCGATGGGGTAATATCGATCAAGGGTGTATTAGGTCTTGTTGACGGTGACGCTCAAAAAGAAAGATATGTATATAAATAATATAAAGTAAAGATAAAGTAAATGCATATAAAAGACTTGAGTATTATCATTTAGAAAATGACCACTGATACATGCATTAACATAATATCAGACTTCTTATAAATATATGAAATACTAGCATATTATAAGATTTCTTAAAAAGATATAAAAAACTAGCATGCATATTAATTTTTTTCCTTGAGTTACAGTAGTTTAGAAGTGTGATTACTCTTAGGTTATCTTTAAATAACTCGTTATGTTGCTTTAATATTATTTTAGGATATTAAGCATTTATAAATAGAAGGGAAGAAAATGTATATACGAGGCGAGCACAGTAATCTCAAAGGTACACATTTATATTTGTTAATTTTAATTGCTTTCTTTAATAGCGATTACATGAACTTTTTTTTAATATCAACCTGTTAGTGATATATATAGGATAACAGAGAATTTATTTTCACTGTCCGACCGTCCATTCCCGTCTTGGTTAATTCCAAGCACCAGGTAGGGCTATAACAATCTCTCCTATAAAAAATGAATAAATAATGAATATTATCAAATTTAATGAAAAAATATAATCAATTTATTAGAAAAAGTAAAATATATTAATTTATCTTAATTTACTCTAATTTCAAAAGTTTCCCACGAGTTGATACATATGTATCAATCAAAGCTTAAAAGTATACAATTAAATATTGAGGCATTTTTCATCCATTAAGAGAAAAAGAATGCCTCAATGCGTTTTGAAATATAAAATTATGTGAAAAAAGAAGTATTGTTTAAACTTCAAAAATGTGAATTGAATAATAACTTATTAACATCCTTACATATTAATTCATTATAAAGTAATAAATCAACATCCCACCGAAATAAGAAGTAACAAATTACACAAGATAAGCAGTCACATGTTATCATATTATGAAATAAGATGACTCGTACAAATGGAAAAATATTAAAGTTAAGATATTAAAGTACAATAATAAAATAGAAAAACATAACACCAAAATAAGTTCTACATAAGTCTCCCTACCTCTCATGCTATCCTCCACTTAAGTAAGAATATAATAATCCATTAATAAATTTTAAATTCAAAATTCTACAACTCTCAGTATATAATGACCTTCATTAAAATCACCGATATAATGAATTGCTTCCTCCCCCGCCTCATGCTTAGTTCATGTTCTCCTATTCCTCATCTTTAATCTCAATCTTTTTAATCAATAATAGTCAATAAACATACTAATTAAATTTTAAAATAATAACTATATTAATCATTAGAACTTCAATTACATAAATTTTTCTGTATACTTCTATATATTTCTTGCTAGCAATTATGAGACAAGAAGGTTAATGAGATAAAATTATATTATTTTTTATCTTTAATAAATAGGAACTCGTGGATCGGGGCAAGTGTCATTGCAATTTTTATTTTTGTAAGAAGCGTTGAGGTGAACGTCTTGTATTACACAATTTTAAAGAAGGATATTAAGCATACCCAGCTAGGATATCAAATGAGGCCAAAATAATCCTTTGTTAAGAATATCAACTATTATTACATAGTAAAAAAAAGGGCATTGCAAATAGCTCCACAATTAAATTTATTCTTTCGTAGAGTTTTGGTCAATTCCTACGTAGTCTGTTCGATCATGTTGTGCTAGATTTGTCGTAATGTTAATCATTGTTTTTCCTCAAGAATTCTTTCTAAACATAGCATTAAAAACACTCCCTTGTGATAGTTTGATATTTTGCTCGAGTGTTACTCCTTGCCATTAAATTACACTTTTGCTTTTCCATGCAAGTTGATTTCCCCAAATATAAGTACAATATTCTAACATGAATCTCCAATCACCGACTGATCCAGCCCGTTTGCATCAATACATGCTTCAATGCTTTGATGCTGAGTCTTTTGAAAGAATAAAACCTTGCCTTGGATATATTTTAAGTTTTGAAGACTTTCAAATGTTTTTCTTATGGTGACTACATACATTAACTCAAAATGCTTACAACAAAGTAATATCTAAAAGTTTATGAGAAGGTTAAATTAGCTTTCCAACTAATTGTTTATACTAAGTTATATTCATTTGATCTCGTTCCTTATCATCGCTAAATTTTTTTTATTTCAATCAATCAAACAATCTTCTAGTCTACAACTACTCATCCATATCTCTTAAAAAAGATCACATATTTACTATTGTTTAGTCTTTTGGAAAAATAAGCCCATGCTTGGGATACATTTTAAGTATCAAAGAATATTTATAAGCAGCTTCCAAATGTTTTTCATATGGTGATTACATAAATTGACTAACAGCACTTATAGAGAGCAATATTTGGTTGTATATGAGATATAAATAGATTTGTTTTCACATTAAAATTTGATATTAAGTTATTTTCATTTCATATCCTTTCCATCCACAAAATTTTTATTTGGATCAATCAGATTATCAGCTGGTCAATAGCCACTCATCCATGTCTTTTTAAAAATATCATGTATGTACTTTTCCTGAGAAACAATAATTCTCTTCTTTAATCTAGCAATCTTCAAGCCATAAATATACTTAAGGGGATTCGAAGTCCTTTGATTTCAAATNAGTCATTATTTCTGTAATAACCAATTTTTGAGAAATTTAATAAAAAAATTTTGACGAATGAAAATATATCCTAAATTTTGGATCCTTCAGATTTCAATCGAAATAATTTTATAAAATTCAACGCCTCCAATTGAGCAATTAAATACATAATACTATGTATAAATCATGAATAGAATTAGGGATAAAAAATTGAAATTGTAAGTTTAATTAACCTAATTAAATCACTAATCCCACATTGTTATTGTTAGTTACTTCCGACTTACCGAACAATAGGAAGATCCTCTTCAAAGCCTTTGATTCCTCTCCTTGGCTCTCGGTTGCATTGCATGAAACCCCTCCCACTTCCTATTTCCTCTCCCAATCTTACTCTCATTCTTGATTTCAGTTCCCGATCACGGCACAATGCAATCCCGCACTGTAGCTAAGTCGCGTAGAGGAGTCGAGCGGCCCGCACAGAGCCGCAGACGACATTTTACGACTCTGATGTAAAATCAGTGAGTATGAAACCTATTCATGTTATTTGAGAATTTCATTTCATTCTCTTGCTTCCATTTTAAAATATGTGACGAATTGTGCATCTTTCTCGTTTCTGGTAGCTGTCAGAGGTGCCAAACTTGCGTCGGAAGTGTTGAATGTGGTTTGCGAGCTTCCATGAGAATTTTAGCACAGCATCAACGAAGGAGAAAAGAGATTTGAGGTGTTAGAAAGAAAAGGGAAGAAGTTTTAGCAACTCGAAGAATTGTTTGGGGGCCGAGAAGTCGTTTAAGGTTGTTTACCTGAGAACGACAAGCATGAGAAAACTACTCGTAGGACAGCTCCATAAAATTCTGGTTATTAAGCTCAACAAAAAAGTCACCGAAACACCCAATTAGTTATGAAGATTTAGAATTTAACGTGACAACCGAGATGAATAATTACATTTCTAAATCTTAGTTATCTTTTTATTTCAAAATGTATGTTGATTTATATGTATTGGATTTATAGTGCAATAGATTCTTCCTATCATTAGACAGAAAGATTGTTTATGACAGAAAAGATATAAAAATGTATGCAAGTGATGCATTTTATGTAAGATAGATATGATAGGAAAAGATGCATGATATAAGAGATGCATGAGATAAGAGATGCATAATAGGAGAGATATACATGATGAATAGTTGCATAATAAAGTAGATATGCATGGTATTAGATACATGAATCTCAGTGATGTATGCTATGAAGAATAAAATAATTTATATATAAATACTTTTATGTGCATGTTCAAAGGAGGATTTCACCCCCTAATGGAATAGACAAGGGACACCAGTATATCGGTAAGCATAAAGTTTTTCTACCACCTCTGACAATTGTGATAGTTAGGTCACTAACTACTGTACCGACGGAATATTATTGACCAGATTAGTGAGAGTCATCTTAAATGGTTTGATCACATTAAACGTTGACATCTAATGATCCGATTAGGAGAATAGATGTTTTAGATTCGATTTATGTTAAGAAAGACAGAGGTAGACCCAGAAACACTTGGGCATATTATATAACAAATGATCTTAATTTATTAGAATTAAATGAAAATATGACACCCAATAGGACACAATGGAGAAAAAAAATTCATATAGCTGACCCCACTTAGTAGGATAAAGGTTTGTTATTGTTGTTGTTTCTTTTGAAGTGAAATTATTTTTAAATTCACGAAATTTTTTTTAATTCATCTGGCACTTTCTCATATGCTCCAATATTTATGTGTGCAAATCAAGTGATCTTAAAGACTTTTAACATTATTAGTAATTCGCTTGTCACAAAATTTATATTTTAAGTTCTTTACACCTCTCCTGACCCTTCACATTGAGTCTCATATTTCTAAACAAGATCTTTTTTTTTATCACGCCACAACATTCTAATTAAAAATATAAATGCATTAAATTGATAAATTTTGATATTTGAGTGAGATTTTTAAAAATGAATGAAATAAGGTGCTTGTTTTGTAAATAAAAATGTTTTGAATGCTACATATGTAAATGCCTAAAAATATTACAATCGAACACTTTAGACGAATGTTGCATCACAGTAATGAGAAATATAAGAGACTTCGGCTTACAAGAAGATATCGAAGAGTTGAAACACTTTCAAGAAGAGTAGAAGAGGAAGCCACTAGAGTCTACTGCTGGACTTTGCCGCTCCACTTCTAAACAGAAGGGCTTGGGACGATTCTTCGACGCTGTACTTTGATGCTCACACTCAAAATGACGCTCGAAGGCTCGGGATCAATTGGACTTTGAAGCTTAGGCTCAATATGACGCTCGAAGAAAGTGGAAGTTACAAAGCTCTCAGAATAACACTCCAACCCTAATCCTAATTTGTGTGACATGGTTATTGTGTGAAGGTGTAGAGGTATTAGTACCTAATTTAAATTAAGTAATTTGAGGCAGTGCCTCAAGAGATTCAAAGCATTACGACTAGAAGTGTACGCCTAACTGCAAAAAGTGTAAGATGCACCTGCACGGACGAGGCTTACGGTTTGAGTCGCTGCTTAAGCATCTCGAATTGAGGCACACCTTAAGACGGACGTCTCAAGCGCTTTTTTATACTTTGGTTGGGAGAGATGTGAATTGAATCATAGAAACAAATTGAAGAGATCCGAAGAAAAACTTTGAATAGAAAAGCACAAAATAAGAGAACCACAAAAAACACAATATTTAATATAAAAAAAGAACTCGAGAACGAGAAAAAATCACAGTCACACCACACCAAGAAATCCACCATGAAGAAAATGAAAATAATTGTACGAATTACACCACACTCAAGCCTCTCCACACTTTGGAACATTTCAGAATGCTAATCTCCTCTACTATCTTTTGCACAAAGAGAAATCAAAATCTCATACACTCCAACCGGCAAAATCAAAACTTTAAGTAGAGAAGTGCTCAAATTTGGTTGTTTGCGTCGGGTTACCGTGATAATAGTGTTGCGATGCTCGGAAGTCAGCGCCCTCAAACTCAATATGGGG
Source organism: Phalaenopsis hybrid cultivar (assembly GCA_002079205.1). Classification (NCBI taxonomy): domain Eukaryota; kingdom Viridiplantae; phylum Streptophyta; class Magnoliopsida; order Asparagales; family Orchidaceae; genus Phalaenopsis; species Phalaenopsis hybrid cultivar. Next base: position 170,737 of record JXCR01119121.1, read on the forward strand.
GGACATCCTCCAAACTCCCTCAGCAACATCACCGTCAAGCTTAGGGCTGTCAAAAAAGTTCGCTGTTCAAGAACAGTTCGTGTTCGGTTCGTCAATGAGTTCGTGTTCGATTCGTTCGATAAGTAAACGAGACAAACGTGAACAAATTTTTTTCGTTCGGTTAGTTAAACGAACCAAACACGAACAGTGATGCGTTCATTCGTGTTCAAATCATTATTGTTCGAAATATAAAATAATTTAAAATAATTATATATAAAAAATTTA
>JXCR01119121.1:171966-185192 GCA_002079205.1 Phalaenopsis hybrid cultivar
TGTATATTTTCTTCAAAGATAATTGAACATCTTTCAAGAGTGAACAATAAAATGATATCTAAATTGAATGTGCTTTATTCCGTCATTAAATACAATATTCTTGCTAGATAAATGACACTCCTATTATCACTATGTAGTTTTCCACTTTATTTCCACTTGTCAAGTTCTACCATAAAACTCTGCAATCAAATCATTTCTCTACTTAGAAATCTAACTCCCTATTGTGCTCCTCAAAGTGAAGATATAAAATGTACTTTTTTACCATCAATATTACTTACAAGATTTGGATTTACATATCCTCGTAGAATAATCTCTGTCCTTCCAAAACAAAGTGTTTTGTTGATTGGTCCTCTCAAATATCAGATACTCCACTTCACTATCTCTCAATGATTTTTTCCAAAATTACTCATGCACTGGCTGACCACTCTCATTGCATGTGCAATATGTAATCTACATATCATCACATATATCAAACTTCTAACAACTGAAACATGTGTGGTTCTTCTCATCTATCTTTGCTCAGTTTCTGACAGACAACTATTCCGTAGAAAGTTTAAAGTGACAAGCTAAGAGGTTGCGAATTGATTTTACCTCATTCAGGTTGAATATGTGTAGGACCTTCTCAAAATATTCTGCCTGAGACAATATACCGACACTCGTGTCTCTTCAGATTAACATATTGAAGATTTTCTTGTTTAGACATAAATCTTTCATTTCCCTCCCACGATCATTACTCATTCACATCCTTGATCTTTTTCATATTTGATCATGTAATCAACATATCATCTGCATATAAAAAAATAACAATATAATAATTATAAAAAATATCTAATTAAACAACGATGATTTAATTAAAACTTCGTGCATCTATTGTCTGACATAAACTTGTCAAATCTCTTGTAATATTGTTTTGATGCATGCTTCAAACCATAAAGGCTTTTTTCAGTCTAAAGACCATATCTTCTTTGTCTGGAACTTCATATCCATGTGGTTGCATCATATACAGGTCTTCTTCTAAGTCACCGTATAAAAAGTTATATTTACATCAATTTGCTTCATATGTAATATTTCACGGCTACTAAGCATAACACAAATCTGATATTTGTCATCTTCACTATAAAAAAAAAAATCTCAATATAGCCAACTCATTCCTTTTGTTGAAATTCAATCATGCTAAGCCTCGCCTTGTAGCCTTTGTTACGATTCTCATGTCTAATTTAACATTAATGACTGCATCTTATCATTCATGATAAACTCTTTATTTACTTGCATGGCCTCATCATAGTACTAGTTCACCACTATCAATCAACAATAGAAAGTACAACAAAGAAGAATACATTTGTGTTGGCAGTAAGACTTTGCTGGATCTTTTGACTTCAGTAACAAGTGTCAAATGAACTTTCTGCATTTCATCAAATTGAACACATTTCTTTTTTCTTCATGATCACCAGTATCTTCTATCTTTACATATTTGTAGGGTTCTCCAGAAGTAACTAGTGAATGATCTTGTGTTCTATTTTTGTTCTTATACATTTCTATTTTATTAAAAGAATTATGTTGCTCCTAATAAATTTTTATTCTAATAATCCCAGAATTTATAATCAAATTTATTCTGAATCATATTTAATAAAATACTCTTGACAAATTTTGAATCAAGTTTCTTCATATATCTTACAACAACATGAACATATGATGAACAATCAAATCCTTTGAATTGAGATAGATTTAGCTCTTTGTCACTCTAAACTTCTTCAGGTAAGCATTCATTCAAATGTATTGATGGACCATGCTTGAATAGATAGGCTGTAGTGTTTGTTTCTTTTGCCTAAAACTACTTTGGCAAGCCAACATGCAACTTTATACTCCCGACACACTATGATAGTTCTATTCATGCGCTCAACATCATTTTGCTGTGATGTAATTGGAATGCTAAACTCGTGTCTGATAAATTATGAAACAAAATAGTAAAACACTTCAATCTCAATCTGTCTTATTCTCAACAATTCCTTTCCACTTCTTAAACACGTCAAAAATATCATATTTATGTTTTCAGAAATACATTCATACCCTACTAATGTGATCATCAATAAAAGTGACAAAATATAGAGAACCCTCAATAGATTGAACTGGAGGAGGACCCCATACATCAATATGCACTAACTCAAACTTTTAGACTTCAACTTACCCACTTTTAAAATAAATATTGTTTTGTTGTTTGTCATAAACACTACTTTCACAAAAATTTAAATCCATGGACTTGATGACATGAAGTTTGTTTTTAAAAAGGAGAAATTTCATATTTTTCTCTCATATGACCCAGTCTGCAGTGTCAGAGACCTACATCATCCCTTGTTGCAGTAACTTTAATTGATTCATACATCACATTAATCAGATAAAAGGTCTCTTTAATGTTGTCTCGAGCCGTCATCATTGCATCTTTAGTCACCTTCTACGAATCTCCTAGAAAAACAGTCACATATCCCGACCTTGCAAGCTGACTCATAGAAATCAACTTTATCTTCATACATGGTACATGTCTAACTTCATTTAGTTTCCAGATTGATTCATTTGATAACTTGATATCAACATCATCCTTTCCCATAATACTACATACTATATTATCTCCCAAATACACAGTCTCTAAATCACCTTAAGTGTAGTTTTTAAAAACCTCTTTGTTGGGTCTAGCATGAAAAGAAACAATTGAATCTACAATCCATGATTCAGTATTATCTAGAAATAAAATAAAAGAGTTAATTTGGATTTCATTTGTGGCGATATTTGTAGAAAATTTTTAATATGGACCTACACCATCAAGATTCTTCGAAGCTTTCCAGTCTCTCTTAAAGTGATATTCTTCTTGCATTTCCAACATTCACGTATCATTTTCTCTCCCTAATCTGAACTTCTCTCTCATGGACTTGTAACTTTCTCTGATTGTGTTTCTATTTAGATTTCTTCCTCTAGTTTCAACATTCAAAGCATAATTTGAAGTTTCATGCTTATCTTCTTGTTAACTTTTTTCATTCAACAATAATCACACAATATCATTAAAATCCAAATTTATATTTTCTGAAGAATTATTCACTGCAACAACAAATTCATCCAAATTATTTGGCAATAAAGATAAGAGTAACAACGCCTTAATCTTTTCATCAAACTTAATGCCAACAGAAAATTAATTTGTCACAGTGTTGAAGTTATTCAAGTGTTCAACAACTTAACTTTCATCCACTATCTTCATATTGAATAACCACTCCATTAAAAAAAATTGTTAGAAACCAAAGGCCTCTCATACATTCTTGTTAGAGAAACCATAAGATCAACATTAGTCATCTCATCCATAATGTTGAAAGCAACATATGAGGATGGTGGATGTGAAAAAAATCAATAGAATAAAAAGTAATTAGGGGTAATTTGGACAAGAGTCAATGTGAAGGGTAAACTTAATAAAACATATCAAATGCAGCTTCAAAATTAAAAATTCTATTGGAGATCAAATTTACTAGATATGTGGAAGTAAGAATTAATTCCTCCCAAAAGTGTTTAGGTAACTTATTTGTAAAGAGTAAAGTCTCAAAAACCTCCAATAGATGTTTATTTTCTCTTTTAACTATCATTTTGTTATGGGGTATAGATACACCAAATTGGTGAACAATTCCTTCAATAAAGATTTAGCTCAAACAATTTATGAAATACTGACGATTAAATTATCATTGTAAACTTTTGATTTTTTTTTGGGATTATATTTATGCAATGCTGTAAAAATATTTAAATTTTTTTTCTACTTTAAAGTTTTCTTTTTTTAGTTAAACCCAACTCAATCTGGTTTGATCTAATAAAAATAACAAACCATTTTTTACGAGAGTAGATGTCCAGCAAGGTCTCCAAATGTCACTATAAATGACAGTGATATTATAAGATTAAGGAATGTAAAATACACGTCTTATTTGGCACATTGAAACGCTTCCACTTAGAAAAAATAGGCTTTTATCCTGAAATGGATTTGAAAACAAATACTTTCAATACTAAAAATTGATACGACCTAAAACATAATACCATAACATAATATCTATTTTGTTAGAGTCAAACATTAAACAAATATGTTGATATAGTCTATTCAAAAATAAATTATCTTCAAAATAGTAGAGCCATTCATTTTCCCTAGCAATGCCAATCATTCTCCCCAAGATCGATTCTCAAAAATCATCATGAGAAGACTAAAAATTAGCTTTCAGTGATGATTAGAGGTGATCTTACTGATGTATAATAAATTGCAATACAACTTGGGAGCATGAAAAATAGCATAAGAGTTAACAAAATAGTGAGTTTGAACATTCCTATCTCAACAATAATAGCAAGATGACGGTAAGTTCAAATTTTTAATGCTAGCAAGACGAATATAAAAGAACTGCTAAAAGCGACCTACCCGATGAAATGTTGCACTCAAGTCAAAGATTTATCAGTAAAATAAATTAGAATTGACACTTGAGTATGCAATGGTTAGAAAATTATCCTTCTAATTAAAAGGAGCGGGATGAGCATATAAATAATTATAGATATTGAAATAAATTGTACGAGTGTTCTACTTGAGCCTCAATAAAAGGGACTATCTATGATTTGAGAGAAGGCTCTTGAGAATCTCCAATAAAAATTCGGTAGGCTCGCCCATCACATTTAGACTTAGACTTTCAATTTGCAGGTTTATTGTGTAAATTTCAACAGGACTCCTTTATATCACATGATTTTTTTTAGTGTTCACATCATGACTATTCTATTTATAGTGTTCACATCATGACTATTCTATTGCCACTTTTGAAGTCAAGAAGTTTGGATACCAAGGCCGAGTTTTTAATGTTAGGGTTAAGAGATACTTCCCTTGCTATGTAACATAATTTTCCTCGGTGCTTCTTCATTTCTTTATTTCAAAGAAAATCTCTCGATCTTAAGAAAATGAATTTTGCCAAGGACGCAATCTCGGATCCTTGTTTAAAATTGCACAATATGAGACACACCTTAAGTTCCGCTTCAATATTTTTATAAAATAATTCAGGCTTACATCTAATTGTCCCAAAGTGAGGCATACACCTCTCTCAGGCTGAGACATGAGACACGCCTCGCCTTAAAAAAGCCTCAAATTTTTTAGGCAATCCGTAAATTCTTTTTAATAAAACTAAAAATAATATCAATTACTATCAATATACCTCCTATTAAACCTCACACCTCATACACAAAATAATAAAAGATAAAACGAAAAGATATCCATAAAATTTTTGTGATTGAAGTTCTACCTATTATCATAGTAATTATTTTAATTAAAATTTTTATTGATATTTATTCATTTAAAAATAGAAGATAATTGTGATTAAAGATAATGAGAAATTAGACAATATAGATACAACTAAAGATAAATCACAAGATAAATAATTCATTATCCCATTAATTCTAATGAAAATTATTTCGGTATGAATGTAATATGACTTTTAATTTTAAAAATTCAAATACTAATGGCTTTTTATATTCTTATTTAAGCGCGAGGTAGCATGAGTATGAGAGAAATATTTATATTACATTTAATCTGATTTTTTTTTTTTTTGATATTTTAATATATTTGCTTACTCTGATAGTTTAATGTTTGTACAACTCAGCTTATTTCATAATTTGATGCATTGATATTAACGTGTTACTTCTAATTTTACGCAATTTATTATTTTTTACTGAATCATAATGTCATTATGATGTTTTTAATGTGTTAATAAGTTAGAATATCAATACATTATTTCTTACTTTATACTTTATAGTTACATTATTTTTAAGCTTTTATTATCCATAGGATACTTTATACTTGGTGTTGTTATCTCTTTCTCTATCGTACTTATTTACTATGGCAATTTATGTCTTTATTTAACTAACATATTTTTTTTCATATAAAACTTTAATATTTTAAATTTCAATCTGCTTTCACCCCAACCCATTGCTTTTATTATTTTTTTCAACAAATAAAAATGTTTTTAATCTTTCACATCGCTTTTTTGACACTTTTCCTTGGAGTTGTGGGAGTTAATTAAGATGTATTTGATTTATATTACTTTTGTTAATAAGCCAATTATATTTTATACTAGTAGATTTGGTAAAATCTTATTTTCTTGTCTTTATTTTTCATAGAATAGATCAAGGCTTGATTTCCCTTTACATGAAAAAAAAAAGGAAGGATCACAATACATGAAAATAAAAAAAGTCCACGATTAATAGTAAACCTTTGGTTACAAGTAAAGAAGGTTTACAAATGAATGAAGAAATAACATTTGTTTCGACATTCTTTCTTGAGTTTGTCCTCCGACTTTTAGCTGTGTGCCTTCTTCGTGCTTCTTCTCTCTCTACCTTCCACTATTCTTTCCTGGAAGCATTTATCTATTGAATATTCTCAATCACCTCTTCTCTTTACCTCTCTAATTCTTCATCTACACCGACTCTTCTCTTCCCAAACAAATCAAAATTTCAAAGTTCACAGCAATTTCCATAATGTTCGTTCTCTCTCTGCGACTAGTTGTCCTACATCATTGTCCTTTTGTTTCCCCAAATAAATTGCCTAATTCCAATCAAGACTCAGTTGGATCAAATTGGATTTTAAAGGATAAAAAGTTTCTTAGATTAATCGAAAAAGAGACATTATATAGAATCAGACTAGAGCAAACAACTATCATTAATTACGCTGTAATGAATGATCAGAAAATAAACCAAGATATCAATATGAATACCTTTGTAGGCTTTTCCTTTGTCTCAGAGCTCAACAGAGAAGAGATTATCTCAAGGCTATTTCTAGTAATCGTAAGTAATTCCTTTTTTTCTTCATTTGAGATTGACACCCCCTGCAAAGGGACAGAGCCCACAACCGTAGTCTGCTGACCAGAACTGGGAAGAGGATAACCCCGAGGAAGAGATTCATGCTCTTCAAAATCATCCTCAAGAGAAGAAAATAATTGAGCAGAACTTCCATCTGCCTGCTCATTAGGTATTTCCCGAGACTTCAAGTTCTGAAAAAACCATTCCTCGATAAAAAACCGGAAGAAAATGTCAAATAGGTTTACTTCTTTATAGGAAACAGCATTTTTTATAACCTGGATTAAAATTGGTTGCTTTTAATTTTTTCTCTATCAGCGTTTTCATAGAGCAACAATAGTCAATCATACATGGAAAAAATCTCATAAAAACTGATGAGATGTTTAATGTGGGAGTGAAAAATTATCTACCAAGAGTAAAACATTAAACAAAATACAGAACTGAAATTTGCTCCTCATGCCTAAAGCGCCAAAGAATGGAACATAAATGAAATGAAAGAAAGTTCCTTAAATGCTGAACAAGCTGAATGGGAAGCTAAACATACACAATTGACAGCAAAAAAAGAGCCAAGTAAAATGCTCCTACAAGTCTTTGAATTCAAGAAAAAAAAAATGTTCAAAGTGGTCATAAAGTAAACCAGAAACACTATTTTAAACACTAAATCAACAATAACAGACATAAGAAACTACGATAGAATTTCCCTCAAGCAAAAGATAGGTTTCTGAAGTTTTTGGAACGTTTAATAGAAATCATTACCACCATGTACATCAGAATGTAAGCCTAATTAATGAATCCAAAGCGGGGTATAAGATTCTGAATGCATGAAGGCCTCTAAAATATTATAAGAAAATACGTCCAAGCATAAGTAGGCAGGCAACGTAGAAATTTATAAACAGATGTCACAGGGAGTAAAAATAAAATGAAGACAACTAAAGAAAACCAACTCAAAAGTAATTTTTTAGGTTGTAAAAAATATGAAATATGATTTCACGTTTGAAGACCAAAAAATATAATTGATTTAAAAACAAACCATATTTACATGAGATGGCTAAAAAAATTAATTGGGAGGATTAAAATGGAAAATAAGTAGACTAAAGGTAATATGGTTACAACTTGTGCAAAAGGAAAAATGCAAAATATAGTTAACACTCATACAACACTAAATAGGAATAAATGGAGTATGAGTATGAAGATTCATTAATAATTAAACTTGTACACATAGAGATTGATTTTCTCCTCCACCCAAGAGATTGGATTTTCTCCATCACTCAACTTAGTTCTCAACTACTTCCTCCAACGGTACTCACATAAGGTGTCACACCAATCATAATGATAAACATAATGAAAAATACATTATGGATCTAGTACTCATTGACTTTAATAGAGATTTCATCATTGATCGAGAAACAATCAAAAGTATTCTAAAGCCCCCCATATAAAAATGCAATTTTTTCATGTATCTTACCAATAAAAATATCATTAAATATGCCTTAAATATCAAAAATAACATGCATTGAATTTGAGGTCACTTGAAACATTTTATGACATGAAAATAACAAATCTCTTATCAAGCAATTAAAACCATTCATTGAAAAACTACACATTTACAATGTTCAAGCAAATGATTGTAAAAATGCATNAACTAAATTTCAAACAATCCGAACACACAAGCACTGTTCGTTCGTGTTCGGTTCGTTTACACCCCTAGTCAAGGTTGAATGGTGAAATTGAGGGCTCTGAGTGAACAATTGATTAACAAAATCAATCTCCATATAATAATAACAATCATCTACTTGGAGACTGATCGCAATTAATCATGCTCCCCCAAATCTGTAGCATCTTCCTAATTATGAACTAATGTAGTTCATTCCAGTCTCAAATTTTCTGAACTCCAACTGAAGCTAAGTATATGTTCAGTTTCTCAACTNGGTTGAAGTGGAGGAATGCTTAGGGCCTATTGTGTGATAGAAAAGTACAGCTTAGACTGAAAAGAAATTTTATAAGATGGTGGTGAGACCCGCAATGCTCTATGGCGCTGAATGCTGGCCTTTAAAAGAGAAGCATAAAACTAAGTGAAGTGTTTCCGAGATGAGAATGCTTAGGTGGATGAGCGTCTTTACACTTAGAGACAAAATGCGAATTGAATATATCTGTGATAGGGGCGGTGTAGCTCCAGTGGCGGACCAAATTAGTGAGAGTCATCTTAGATGGTTTGATCACATTAAACGTTGACATCTAATGATCCGATTAGGAGAATAGATGTTTTAGATTCGACTTATGTTAAAAAAGACAGAGGTAAACCCAGAAACACTTGGGCATATTATATAACAAATGATCTTATTTTATTAGAATTAAATGAAAATATGACACCCAATAGGACACAATGGAGAAAAAAGATTAATGTACCTGACCCCACTTAGTAGGATAAAGGTTTGTTATTGTTGTTGTTTCTTTTGAAGTGACATTATTTTTAAATTCACGACATTTTTTTTAATTCATCTGGCACTTTCTCATATGCTCCAATATTTATATGTGTGCAAATCAAGTGATCTTAAAGTCTTTTAACATTATTAGTAATTCGCTTGTCACAAAATTTATATTTTAAGTTCTTTACACCTCTCCTGACCCTTCACCTTGAGTCTGATATTTCTAAACAATATCTTTTTTTTTATCACGCCACAACATTCTAATTAAAAATGTAAATTCATTAAATTGATAAATTTTGATATTTGAGTGAGATTTTTAAAAATGAATGAAATAGGGTGCTTGTTTTGTAAATAAAAATGTTTTGAGTGCTACATATGTAAATGCCTAAAAAGATTACAATCGAACACTTTAGACGAATGTTGCATCACGGTAATGAGAAATATAAGAGACTTCGGCTTACAAGAAGATATCGAAGAATTGAAACACTTTCAAGAAGAGTAGAAGAGGAAGCCACTGGAGTCTACTGTTGGGCTTTGCCGCTCCACTTCTACACAGAAGGGCTTGGGACGATTCTTCGACGCGATTCTTCGACGCTGTACTTTGACGCTCACACTCAAAATGACGCTCGAAGGCTCGGGATCAATTGGACTTTGAAGCTTAGGCTCAATATGACGCTCGAAGAAAGTGGAAGTTACAAAGCTCTCAGAATAACGCTCCAACCCTAATCCTAATTTGTGTGACATGGCTATTGTGTGAAGGTGTAGAGGCATTAGTACCTAATTTAAATTAAGTAATTTGAGGCAGTGCCTAAAAAGATTCAAAGCATTACGACTAGAAGTGTACGCCTAACTGCAAAAAGTGTAAGACGCACCCGCACGGACGAGGCTTACGGTTTGAGTCGCAGCTTAAGCATCTCAAATTGAGGCACACCTTAAGACGGACGTCTCAAGCGCTTTTTTATACTTTGGTTGGGAGAGATGTGAATTGAATCACAAAAACAAATTCGAGAGATACGAAGAATAACTTTGAATAAAAAAGCACAAAATAAGAGAACCACAAAAAACACAATATTTAATATAAAAAAAACTCGAGAACGAGAAAAAATCACAGTCACACCACACCAAGAAATCCACTACGAAGAAAATGAAAATAATCGTACCAATTACACAACACTCAAGCCTCTCCATACTTTGGAACATTTCAGAATGCTAATCTTCTCTACTAACTTTTGCACAAAGAAAAAATCAAAATCTCATACACTCCAACCGGCAAAATCAAAACTTTAAGCAGAGACCTGCTCAAATTTGGTTGTTTGCGTCGGGTTGTCGTGATAGTAGTGTTGCGATGCTCGGAAGTCAGCGCCCTCAAACTCAATATGGGGGGACACCCTCCAAACTCGCTCAGCAACATCACCGTCAAGCTTAGTGCTGTCAAAAAAGCTCGTTATTCAAGAACAGTTCGTGTTTTGTTCGTTAATGAGTTCGTGTTCGATTATTTCGATAAGTAAACGAGACAAACGTGAACAAATTTTTTTCGTTCGATTAGTTAAACGAACCAAACACGAACAGTGATGCATTCATTCGTTTTTGAATCGTTATTGTTCGAAATATAAAATAATTTAAAATAATTATATATAAAAAATTTATGATATTTTAAAAAATTAAATCTTATAAATTATAATATATAATAAATTAATAATAATAATATAATAATATATTATATTAGTAATATACTAATATAGATATTATNCACATAATTTTTTCTGTATACTTCTATATATTTCTTGCTAGCAATTATGAGACAAAAAGGTTAATGAGATAAATTTATATTATTTTTTATCTTTAATAAATAGGAACTCGTGGATCGGGGCAAGTGTCATTACAATTTTTATTTTTGTAAGAAGCGTTGAGGTGAACGTCTTGTATTGCACAATTTTAAAGAAGGATATTAAGCATACCCAGCTTATCCACAAGGATATCAAATGAGGCCAAAATAATCCTTTGTTAGCAATATCAACTATTATTACATAGTAAAAAAAAAGGGCATTGCAAATAGCTCCACAATTAAATTTATTATTTCGTAGAGTTTTGGCAATTCCTACGTAGTCTGTTCGATCATGTTGTGCTAGATTTGTCGTAATGTTAATCATTATTTTTCCTCAAGAATTCTTTCTACACAGCATTAAAAACACTCCCTTGTGATAGTTTGATATTTTGCTCGAGTGTTACTCCTTGCCATTACATTACGCTTTTGCTTCTCCGTGCAAGTTGATTTCCCCAAATATAAGTACAATATTCTAACATGAATCTCCAATCATTGACTGATCCAGCCCGTTTGCATCAATACATGCTTCAATGCTTTGCTGCTGAGTCTTTTGAAAGAATAAAACCTTGCCTTGGATATATTTGAAGTTTTGAAGACTCTTATGCACAGCTTTCAAATGTTTTTCTTATGGTGACTACATACATTAACTCAAAATGCTTACAAAAAAGTAATATCTAATAGTTTATGAGAAGGTTAAATTAGCTTTCCAACTAATTGTTTATACTAGGTTATATTCATTTGATCTCGTTCCTTATAACAATCTTCTAGTCTACAACTACTCATCCATATCTCTTAAAAAAGATCACATATTTACTATTGTTTAGTCTTTTGGAAAAATAAGCCCATGCTTGGGATACATTTTAAGTATCAAAGAATATTTATAAGCAGCTTCCAAATGTTTTTCATATGGTGATTACATAAATTGACTCACAGCACTTATAGAGAGCAATATTTGGTCGTATATGAGACATAAATAGATTTGTTTTCACATTAAAATCTGATATTAAGTTATATTCATTTCATATCCTTTCCATCCACAAAATTTTTATTTGGATCAATCAGATTATCAGCTAGTCAATAGCCACTCATCCCTGTCTTTTTAAAAATATCATGTATGTACTTTTCCTGAGAAACAATAAATCTCTTCTTTAATCTAGCAATCTTCAAGCCATAAATATACTTAAGGGGATTCGAAGTCCTTTGATTTCAAATGTAAAGATAAAAAATCCAACCTGTTGCCTATTGATTTCAAAAATATCATCTCAATTAGATTCATATCATCGAAGTGAACAATCAGCATAGCTACTTTCCCATCTTATGAATATTTCATAAATATTTTACGGTCGATCTGCTCTTAGATGTGCCCCAGCTTCTTGACAAAACTAATAAATTTTTTAAACCATGCACTCAACGATCACCTTAGTCCATACAAAGATTTTATCAATTTACATAGTGTCAAGTTTTTCACAAAAGCTTGGGGCTACATCCATGCATATTTATTCAAAGCATCCATTTAGAAATGTGTTTTTAATATATAACTGTTGTAGCCGCAAATCAAAGTTTACAGCTAGTGATATGACAATTCTTACTAAATTTAAATTTACAACCGAAGCAAATGTTTCCAGAAGATCAATGCCATATTTTTGAGTGAATTCCTATGTGACAAATCTGAATTTGTATCATTCTATAGTGCAATTAGCTTTTATATTTAAAATTGAAAATCCAATTACATCCTAAGACATCCATTCTTAGTAACTAAAACTGAATACATGGAATGTAATTTTAGTAGTAGTAGCTCTAGTGATAGAGTTGTAACTATGGGTGATCAAATTATTAAAAGTTGTGAACGCTTTAGATATCTCAGATCTATTGTTCAAAGTGATGGTGATATGGATGAGGATGTTATTAGTAGACTTCAAGTTGGTTTGTTGAAGTGGAAGAATGCTTAGGGCCTATTGTGTGATAGAAAAGTACAGCTTAGACTGAAAAGAAATTTTATAAGATGGTGGTGAGACCCGCAATGCTCTATGGCGCTGAATGCTGGCCTTTAAAAGAGAAGCATAAAACTAAGTGAAGTGTTTCCGAGATGAGAATGCTTAGGTGGATGAGCGTCTTTACACTTAGAGACAAAATGC
>JXCR01119121.1:191946-202416 GCA_002079205.1 Phalaenopsis hybrid cultivar
AGCCCTTCAGATCTAACATAAACGTCATCCATGAGAGAGTGGAATACATGATTTTTTTTATATGTTTTTAAAAAATTTTGATCATTCATCTAGTATTTCTAAGAACGATTAAAAGGTAAAACAAAATGTCTTAAATAAGCAAATTAAACTAGATATTGAAGATTTGTATAAAACTCCAGCTATCAGGTCCCCTTGAATGCCAAATGGAAAAGAGAACTGAATAAAGCAAGACACACATGTTGAAACGTTCTAAAAAACAAAATAAAAAGAAAATTTTAAAAATATGCTAAATTAAAGCTTCACAAATGAACACAATTAAAATCAATAGAAAATAAAATTAGCTTAGAAAAGCAAATGATGACATTGAAGATATACCAAATAAGTCTGTTTGAAGACAGGTAGATAACTGAGATCATCTGATTTNTGGTAAGTTCGAAATTTTTAATGCTAACAAGAAAAATATAAAAGAACTGCTAAAAGCGACCTACCCGATGAAATGTTGCACTCAAGTCAAAGATTTATCAGTAAAATAAATTAGAATTGACACTTGAGTATGCAATGGTTAGAAAATTATCCTTCTAATTAAAAGGAGCGGGATGAGCATATAAATAATTATAGATATTGAAATAAATTGTACGAGTGTTCCACTTGATCCTCAATAAAAGAGACTATCTATGATTTGAGAGAAAGGTCTTGAGAATCTCCAATAAAAATTCGGTAGGCTCGCCCATCACATTTGGACTTAGACTTTCAATTTGCAGGTTTATTGTGTAAATTTCAACAGGACTCCTTTACATCCCATGATTTTTTTTAGTGTTCACATCATGACTATTCTATTTATAGTGTTCACATCATGACTATTCTATTGCCACTTTTGAAGTCAAGAAGTTTGGATACCAAGGCCGAGTTTTTAATGTTAGGGTTAAGAGATACTTCCCTTGCTATGTAACATAATTTTCCTCGGTGCTTCTTCATTTCTTTATTTCAAAGAAAATCTCTCGATCTTAAGAAAATGAATTTTGCCAAGGACGCAATCTCGGATCCTTGTTTAAAATTGCACAATATGAGACACACCTTAAGTTCCGCTTCAATATTTTTACAAAATAATTCAGGCTTACATCTAATTGTCCCAAAGCGAGGCATTCGCCTCTCTCAGGCCGAGACACGAGACACGCCTCGCCTTAAAAAAGCCTCAAATTTTTTAGGCAATCCGTAAATTCTTTTTAATAAAACTAAAAATAATATCAATTACCATCAATATAGCTCCTATTAACCCTCACACCTCACACACAAAATAATAAAAGATAAAACAAAAAAGATATCCATAAAATTTTTGTGATTGAAGTTCTAACTATTATCATAGTAATTATTTTAATTAAAATTTTTATTGATATTTATTCATTTAAAAATAGAAGATAATTGTGATTAAAGATAATGAGAAATTAGACAATATAGATACAACTAAAGATAAATCACAAGATAAATAATTCATTATCCCATTAATTCTAATGAAAATTATTTGGGTATGAATGTAATATGAACTTTTAATTTTAAAAATTCAAATACTAATGGCTTTTTATATTCTTATTTAAGTGCGAGGTAGCATGAGTAGGAGAGAAATATTTATATTAAATTTAATTTGATTGTTATTTTTTGATATTTTAATATTTTATTTTAATATATTTGCTTACTTCGATAGTTTAATGTTTGTACAACTCAGCTTATTTCATAATTTGATGCATTGATATTATGTGTTACTTCTAATTTTACGCAATTTATTATTTTTTACTGAATCATAATATTATTATGATGTTTTTAATGTGTTAATAAGTTAGAATATCAATACATTATTTCTTACTTTATCCTTTATAGTTACATTATTTATAAGCTTTTATTATCCATAGGATGCTTTATACTTGGTGTTGTTATCTCTTTCTCTATCGTACTTATTTACTATGGCAATTTATGTCTTTATTTAACTAACATATTTTATTTTATATCAAAATTTAATATTTTAAATTTCAATGTGCTTTCACCCCAACACATTGCTTTTATTATTTTTTTCAACAAATGAAAATGTTTTTAATCTTTCACATCGCTTTTTTGACACTTTTTCTAGGAGTTGTGGGAGTTAATTAAGATGTATTTGATTTATATTACTTTTGTTAATAAGCCAATTATATTTTATACNTAAAATTTAATATTTTAAATTTCAATGTGCTTTCACCCCAACCCATTGCTTTTATTATTATTTTCAACAAATAAAAATGTTTTTAATCTTTCACATCGCTTTTTTGACACTTCCTTGGAGTTGTGGGAGTTAATTGAGATGTATTTGATTTATATTACTTTTGTTAATAAGCCAATTATATTTTATACTAGTAGATTTGGTAATATCTTATTTTCTTGTTTTTATTTTTCATAAAATAGATCAATGCTTGATTTCCCTTTACATGAAAATAAAAAAAGAAGGATCACAATACATGAAAATAAAAAAAGTCCATGATTAATAGTAAACCTTTGGATACAAGTAAAGATGGTTTACAAATGAATGAAGAAATGACATTTGTTTCGACATTCTTTCTTGAGTTTGTCCTCCGACTTTTACCTGTGCACCTTCTTCGTGCTTCTTCTCTCTCTACCTTCCACTATCCTTCCCTGGAAGCATTTATCCTATGAATATTCTCNGAATAGATCAAGGCTTGATTTCCCTTTACATGAAAATAAAAAAGAAGGATCACAATACATGAAAATAAAAAAAAGTCCACGATTAATAGTAAACCTTTGCATACAAGTAAAGATGGTTTACAA
Organism: Phalaenopsis hybrid cultivar; assembly: GCA_002079205.1. Classification (NCBI taxonomy): domain Eukaryota; kingdom Viridiplantae; phylum Streptophyta; class Magnoliopsida; order Asparagales; family Orchidaceae; genus Phalaenopsis; species Phalaenopsis hybrid cultivar. The sequence continues at coordinate 194,758 of JXCR01119121.1, forward strand.
ATGAATGAAGAAATAACATTTGTTTCGACATTCTTTCTTGAGTTTGTCCTCCGACTTTTAGCTGTGCGCCTTCTTCGTGCTTCTTCTCTCTCTACCTTCCACTATCCTTCCCTGGAAGCATTTATCCTATGAATATTCTCAATCACCTCTTCTCTTTACCTCTCTAATTCTTCATCTACACCGACTCTTCTCTTCCCAAACAAATCAAAATTTCAAAGTATTCCATAATGTTCGTTCTCTCTCTGCGACTAGTTTTCCTACAGCACTGTCCTTTTGTTTCCCCAAATAAATTGCCTAATTCCAATCAAGACTAAAGGATAAAAGGTTTCTTAGCTTAATCGAAAAAAAGACAATATATAGAAACAGACTAGAGCAAACAACTATCNTTCCTACGTCACTGTCCTTTTGTTTCCCCAAATAAATTGCCTAATTCCAATAAGGATAAAAGGTTTCTTAGCTTAATCGAAAAAAAGACAATATATAGAAACAGACTAGAGCAAACAACTATCATTAATTACGCTGTGATGAATGATCAGAAAATAAACCAAGATATCAATATGAATACCTTTGTAGGCTTTTCCTTTGTCTCAGAGCTCAACAGAGAAGAGATTATCTCAAGGCTATTTCTAGTAATCGTAAGTAATTCCTTTTTTTCTTCATTTGAGATTGACACCCCCTGCAAAGGGACAGAGCCCACAACCGTAGTCTGCTGACCAGAACTGGGAAGAGGATAACCCCGAGGAAGAGATTCATGCTCTTCAAAATCATCCTCAAGAGAAGAAAATAATTGAGCAGAACTTCCATCTGCCTGCTCATTAGGTATTTCCCGAGACTTCAAGTTCTGAAAAAACCATTCCTCGATAAAAAACCGGAAGAAAATGTCAAATAGGTTTACTTCTTTATAGGAAACAGCATTTTTTATAATCTGGATTAAAATTGGTTGCTTTTAACTTTTTCTCTATCAGCGTTTTCATAGAGCAACAATAGTCAATCATACATGGAAAAAATCTCATAAAAACTGATGAGATGTTTAATGTGGGAGTGAAAAATTATCTACCAAGAGTAAAACATTAAACAAAATACAGAACTGAAATTTGCTCCTTATGCCTAAAGCGCCAAAGAATGGAACATAAATGAAATGAAAGAAAGTTCCTTAAATGCTGAACAAGCTGAATGGTAAGCTAAACATACACAATTGACAGCAAAAAAAAGAGCCAAGTAAAATGCTCCTACAAGTCTTTGAATTCAAGAAAAAAAAAATGTTCAAAGTGGTCATAAAGTAAACCAGAAACACTATTTTAAACACTAAATCAACAATAACAGACATAAGGAACTACGATAGAATTTCCCTTAAGCAAAAGATAGGTTTCTGAAGTTTTTGGAACGTTTAATAGAAATCATTACCACCATGTACATCAGAATGTAAGCCTAATTAATGAATCCAAGGCGGGGTATAAGATTCTGAATGCATGAAGGCCTCTAAAATATTATAAGAAAATATGTCCAAGCATAAGTTGGCAGGCAACGTAGAAATTTATAACCAGATATCACAGGGAGTAAAAATAAAATGAAGACAACTAAAGAAACCCAACTCAAAAGTAATTTTTTAGGTTGTAAAAAATATAAAATATGATTTCACGTTTGAAGACCAAAAAATATAATTGATTTAAAAACAAACCATATTTACATGAGATGGCTAAAAAAATTAATTGGGAGGATTAAAATGGAAAATAAGTAGACTAAAGGTAATATGGTTACAACTTGTGCAAAAGGAAAAATGCAAAATATAGTTAACACTCATACACCACTAAATAGGAATAAATGGAGTATGAGTATGAAGATTCATTAATGATTAAACTTATACACATAGAGATTGATTTTCTCCTCCACCGAAGAGATCGGATTTTCTCCATCACTCAACTTAGTTCTCAACTACTTCCTCCTACGGTACTCACATAAGGTGTCACACCAATCATAATGATAAACACAATGACAAATACATTATGGATCTAGTTCTCATTGACTTTAATAGAGATTTCATCATTGATCGAGAAGCAATCAAAAGTATTCTAAAGCCCCCATATAAAAATGCAATTTTTTCATGTATCTTACCAATAAAAATATCATTAAATATGCCTTAAATATAAAAAATAACATGCATTGAATTTGAGGTCACTTGAAACATTTTATGACATGAAAAGAACAAATCTCTTCTCAAGCAATTAAAACCATTCATTGAAAAACTACACATTTACAATGTTCAAGCAAATGATTGTAAAAATGCATGGAAACTTTGTCTGTTGAGAATTTTGATATTGTCAAAGATGATAAAGATTTGAAGCTTATATTTGAATGCCCTAATAGATAAATTGTAATTAGAGGAGAATATCAATTCTCTTCCCATTTGATAAAAAGTTTTCATGTTATCATAATGAAAATAATAAATATATGGATAGTGATATAGAAACCCCTATCTTCCTATGAGAGATGATACATTCTCCTCCACAATTTCCAAAATAAGCCCTTCAGATCTAACATAAACGTCATCCGTGAGAGAGTGGAATACATGATTTTTTTTATATGTTCTTAAAAAATTTTGATCATTCATCTAGTATTTCTAAGAACGATTAAAAGGTAAAACAAAATGTCTTAAATAAGCAAATTAAACTAGATATTGAAGATTTGTATAAAAATCCAGCTATCAGGTCCCCTTGAATGCCAAATGAAAAAGAGAACCGAGTAAAGCAAGACACAACACATGTTGAAACGTTCTAAAAAACAAAATAAAAAGAGAAAATTTTAAAAATAAGCTAAATTAAAGCTTCACAAATGAACACAATTAAAATCAATAGAAAATAAAATTAGCTTAGAAAAACAAATGATGACATTGAAGATATACCAAATAAGTCTGTTTGAAGACAGGTAGATAACTGAGATCATCTGATTTGCCCCATGCCTCTATCAATTGCAAAGCTTTCTGCTCATTAGCATATTGCGTCTGCGGATTGTCAATCATCTTTACCATTTCTTCTAGAACTTTCTCAGAAGCCACTTCTGAAAAGACCTTCTCACAGTTCATTGCACAGGCCTCCAGCAGTTCAAGACTCAGTCGTTGACCAATGGGACTCTTGCCAGAGATCTTCTTCTTTATTGTCCTCACCACTTCAGACCCATCAAACTCCTCACTGTTAATCAAATTGCAGATCCTCAGATTAAGACCCCAGTTTGGTTCTTCCAAACCCTCTGATGTAGCATCCTCAACCATTTTTGCCTCTTGAGACTGGCCTTGAAGAATCTCTTTCATTTTTCCGCTAAACTTTCTTCCCATTTCAGCGCCCCCAACCTTCAGGCGTTCACCTCCAATCTTCAAACGTTCTCCAAAAGCTGCCAGCTTCGTCTTATCCATCTCTCCAAGATTAATATTTGCTTAATATAGTGCTTAATATAGTGCTGATAATAATTCTTCAAGAATGACCATTAACTTAAATACTGTGAAAATTACGTTTATATATGACTGGTGGCAGAAATTTTATGATAGTTTAACTGCCAAAAGGAAAAGTTCACATCATAAAATTCATAAACCAAAATTTCATCTAAATGCATTCTGAGTCAATAAATTTTGGATTCCATCATAAACAGTTCAAAATTCATTTAAGAACTTATTTGAAAATGAAAATCATCAACATCACCAGTATAAATTCATGAATATACAATTAACATGAGAGAAAAAAAAATAAAGCAGCATCTGAAAGTTTAGATCAAGTAGTCTACAATTTTCCAATGGAGAAGGAAAATCTTAGAGCTCGTTTGGCATCACTTTTGTTTTCGTTTTTACTTTTTTTTTAAAAAAAATGTTTTGTTAGAATAATTTTTCTATGTTTTTTTATCTTTTGTTTTTTTAAAATAAGGTGATTTGTTTTTTATAAAAGGCATTTTGAGTGTTCTTAAAAACAACAACCACTACCAAGCATGTTTTAATTCAAAACAAAACAAAAACAAAATAAAATAAGAACATGAAATAAAAATAAATAAAAAAAGTGATCCCACAAGGGGCCTTGGGAAATCTCTGCGCACCAATCACCCATTGATACTTTGGTAAGAAAATTAGCACTCATAAGGAAAGCAAACTAAAATAAAATAATACTAGTCTACAAACAAAAATAAGGTAAATTCCTACATATCATTAGGTCATGAACAAGTAGCACCATCACTCGTTCGAAATTATTTTGTTGATATTTTGATTAGTGCCTTGCCTGTAAAGTAGCATAATATATCCTTGCACATAGTGCTTTGAAAAATAACAGATATGGAATTATCTATCCATTCTCTTCATTAGGAAAGACGGAGAGTCAATGACACAAATCGACCATGCATAGACATCTATTGGGCTCCTTAAGGCTAATATGTTCGTTGAATTTTTTCATGTTTTTTTAAGTTTCACCAAGAGGATTGTGTAATTTCAGGGGAACAATTTTAAATATTTCCCAAATATTTCCCCTAGCTTGTTGTCTGGCATAATTTAGATCATGAGGAATAGTAGTTTCCCATGTAAGTGTCTATAATTAATTATATCACCGCCTACGAGTAAAAAACACAATCAATTAAAGGTATTAATTGCACTTTATGTCAAAATTTCTTAGCATTTAGTCAGATGAGAGAAGAGGATGGTTAACCCGACCAAAATTCAATGATTCTACTATCATAGGTTAACTGACGGATCCACTGATACCTTGAAATATTGCATTTTGCATTAAAGTGGAAAAACGGTTACAAGAAGTACTCAAAAAAACCAAAAAACTAGGTCGGTTAGGCATGTACAATATGAGCATTATCCTCTTATAAAACCAAAAAGAGAGAATGGGTAATATTTACATGTCAAAAGAAAATCACTATCCAAAGCCAAATTTGCATAAGTGCGGGCTGCCATGTTGCTTTCTCTATTGGTATGTTGAAACAAAACTTGCTTGTACTGAAGCAAAAAACTAATTTTTGGATTATCGGGAGCATTGTGTTACCGCACCTTCTTATCCATGGTACGCCTGAAGAAATCCATAATGTTAGAGTTGTCTGCCTCAATGATAATTCTGTTGCCTTCAATCATCCAATCTTCAATGATTTTGTGGAGAGATAAAACTGCCATCTTTTCCACCTGGGTGCTATCCAAATGAATGAATTTATGGCCGAAAGCCATAATCAATAGCCCCATCTCATTACAGATGATAATTCCAATGGTCACAATGTTAGAAGAGAGAAGAGTCCCATCGATGTTTACCTTAATCCAATCTGGAGGGGGTGGGGGGTGCCGAATGTGTGAATAGCTGATACTGAAGTTAACCCAAAACAACAATAAGTAAACACATATTATTACTGCAAAAGTCAATAGGTGTTACAACGAACACCACAAAAATGGAAAATAGCAATAGACGCGCCAGACGACACATGACTAAAACAGATCTAGAGAGGTAGTGGTAACTTTTAGGGGTTTAGAAAGGTGGTGGCAAGGTGGTAGGTGGGTTAGACAGTAGAGGAATAACGATTAAAGGTGATCCAGAGTGGCTGAAACAGTCGCGAGGAGGATTTTGGTGGCTATCACAAGCTGCAGGAATAATGATTCTGAGCGGCTGACAACAAGGAGCCGGCAAGGAGGATGGTTCAAGGTGGCTAGGACAACAACAACGGTGTCAGAGGAATGATTCTGGGTGGTTCGCAGCAAGGAGGCGGCTAGCAGAGTAGTTCTAAGTGGTTGGAATAGCAACACAAATGATTCTGAAGCTGGAACAACATCAAAAACGCAGAAGGAAGCATTCTAGGCAACTGACAGCAATGAGGGGCAGTTCGGAGAGCAGAAACTGTAGGAACACATGCGGGATGTTGTTGTCGGGGCTGGTGCAATGAGGGATGCATGGCAGTAAAGCGGAAGGGATGCAGAGGAGTTGGGGAAGGATACAAACCACCTCGAGAGAGATATAGTCGGAGCACGACTTGGCCCTTGAAGGAGAATCGCCATCTCGGAATGATATACAACAGAAGCACCACTTGCCCTTGGATACAACCCTAGAAGTGAAAAGAAAGGATGTTGATGGCTGTCCTGGCAAAAACACAAACAAAAACTAAAAAATAGAAACAAAACATATATATATATATATATATATATATATNAAGAAACCCAACTCAAAAGTAATTTTTTAGGTTGTAAAAAATATAAAATATGATTTCACGTTTGAAGACCAAAAAATATAATTGATTTAAAAACAAACCATATTTACATGAGATGGCTAAAAAAATTAATTGGGAGGATTAAAATGGAAAATAAGTAGACTAAAGGTAATATGGTTACAACTTGTGCAAAAGGAAAAATGCAAAATATAGTTAACACTCATACAACACTAAATAGGAATAAATGGAGTATGAGTATGAAGATTCATTAATGATTAAACTTATACACATAGAGATTGATTTTCTCCTCCACCGAAGAGATCGGATTTTCTCCATCACTCAACTTAGTTCTCAACTACTTCCTCCTACGGTACTCACATAAGGTGTCACACCAATCATAATGATAAACACAATGACAAATACATTATGGATCTAGTTCTCATTGACTTTAATAGAGATTTCATCATTGATCGAGAAGCAATCAAAAGTATTCTAAAGCCCCCATATAAAAATGCAATTTTTTCATGTATCTTACCAATAAAAATATCATTAAATATGCCTTAAATATAAAAAATAACATGCATTGAATTTGAGGTCACTTGAAACATTTTATGACATGAAAAGAACAAATCTCTTCTCAAGCAATTAAAACCATTCATTGAAAAACTACACATTTACAATGTTCAAGCAAATGATTGTAAAAATGCATGGAAACTTTGTCTGTTGAGAATTTTGATATTGTCAAAGATGATAAAGATCTGAAGCTTATATTTGAATGCCCTAATAGATAAATTGTAATTAGAGGAGAATATCAATTCTCTTCCCATATGATAAAATGTTTTCATGTTATCATAATGAAAATAATAAATATATGGATAGTGATATAGAAACCCCTATCTTCCTATGAGAGATGATACATTCTCCTCCACAATTTCCAAAATAAGCCCTTCAGATCTAACATAAACGTCATCCGTGAGAGAGTGGAATACATGATTTTTTTTATATGTTCTTAAAAAATTTTGATCATTCATCTAGTATTTCTAAGAACGATTAAAAGGTAAAACAAAATGTCTTAAATAAGCAAATTAAACTAGATATTGAAGATTTGTATAAAAATCCAGCTATCAGGTCCCCTTGAATGCCAAATGAAAAAGAGAACCGAGTAAAGCAAGACACAACACATGTTGAAACGTTCTAAAAAACAAAATAAAAAGAGAAAATTTTAAAAATAAGCTAAATTAAAGCTTCACAAACGAACACAATTAAAATCAATAGAAAATAAAATTAGCTTAGAAAAACAAATGATGACATTGAAGATATACCAAATAAGTCTGTTTGAAGACAGGTAGATAACTGAGATCATCTGATTTGCCCCATGCCTCTATCAATTGCAAAGCTTTCTGCTCATTAGCATATTGCGTCTGCGGATTGTCAATCATCTTTACCATTTCTTCTAGAACTTTCTCAGAAGCCACTTCTGAAAAGACCTTCTCACAGTTCATT
>JXCR01119122.1:2790-29294 GCA_002079205.1 Phalaenopsis hybrid cultivar
ACATAGATTTTCAAATAACTATTTCAATCATATAATGAAAATTAAAGTAATCTAAAGTTAATACCACATACCTCTAGACCTTTTAAAACCATGATAAATTTAAGTGCAACTTAATGATGACAAATATAGTTAACCTGCTAAAAATTTCTCCCCTTAAACTTGATTTTTAGTATATGTATTAATGTTGAATTTAAATATATGTAGGCAGAAAATAGAATAGAAATAATTTCTACCACATCAGTCTGCCATAAAAAATATACAGGCATAAACATAAAAAAGAAGTATGCAACAGTAAGTGAATCTTAATTCAACAGGTTTAACGTGAAATCTACATTATAAAGAACCACAATATTACAACAGATAAGTTCATATATAGTCCAGAGCAACAAAAAATATTGATTTAGTACATCCATAACATCTGTAGCAAGAGAAAATGTCCAGTTCAGCAGAACAAAAAGTAAATACGGCAATACTGCAACAGGGAAAATAAAAACATCAGTACATCCATATCATGATAAAAATCTAATCCTCATCCTCATCATCATCAGCAGCAACATCATCATCAACTTCCTCGTCTAAATCCTCCTTCATTGCCTTGCTCTGCTCATAAAACTGGTAAGGAGGATATGCAGAGAACTCCACTGTTTTGTCACCCCCAAATCACTAATTATGTCTATACATTTCTATTTGAGCAACATAAACACAAGTTACGTGATCACTTTAACGTTTATTCTACCAATCCAAATGTGCCAAATAGTCTGGATTATTATATACTTGGGCCTGAGTAATGGCAATATCATCCTATATGATCTTCAAGCGCTCATACGTTGAAGCCATGCTCATGGAAGGCATAGTGAGAATATGAAGTTGATGACAGAGAAGGAGCCTTAGAAGAACTAGCTCTATGCCAAAAATAGCATGTTTATCATACTAACTCACAGTTGCCTTGCTAATGGGCTTTAATGGATGTAATAGCTCCTCCCACCCCTCAAAACCAACACCAATCTGCTGACAAAGGGAAAAAAGGTAGAGGGGTGTCCTAACCCTATAATAGATCCTCCCTTTGCAGCATTGTTAATAGAATGATAAATAAGAGAATCAATGTCTATAGTTTGGATAGTATGGACACAGTAGTTAAGAGAAGCTCTCTCATGTGTCACCTCACTCAGATTGGTAAAAGGAAAGAGCTTGGCTGAGATGATGTAATGCCAAGCTTTGGAAGGCGCATTGAGTTTGGATGAAGAAAAATTGACCTTTTTGTCATTTCTCACTTTACACACTTCTTCGTTATTAGTTAAAAACCTGATAATCTCATCAAGCTCAAAGTCATTGGGGGGGACAAAGCTAAAGTAGAAACTCCCTGAGACATCTCCTAACGAAAGTAGTGCATTAATATACGTAGGGGAGAGAGCCACTCACCCTCAGAAAGACTGAATTAGAAGAGGTTTCAGGGAGTTTGGCGTAGAACTCCCTAACAATAGAAATAACAAATACAGCTGTAGTGTAGCATAAGGCCTCCCAATGACGAAATACAATCAAACTTTATACAAAATCTCCAGGGCTAATGAAACCTCGCTTGGCTATTGACCTCACTTTTGTTGAGGTCTAGTGTGTCTGCCTTAAAAGCCTGGGATCTTAGCCATAAGACTTTCCTATTGACTATTCTAGAAAACTAGTAGTGGAACCCTACCCCATTAGAAATTCTAAACACTAATTTACTTTTCTTAGAGTTCCACATGTTTGGTTCTAGCCTCTAGCACTTATTAGGATGAAGCCAACATGGGGGAGCTCAAGAAGAGTCCCCATAGGAGTGTATGGCCTTACAGTTAGCCCTAGGTGGTGTGGTTTTAGTCAGACTTGCACTACACACTTAAATCTCTCACTTCCCAAACCAAACATGCATAGTCTGATTCCCTACTATTTTGGAAACTCATGTGGATGTTCCCCTCAAAGAAGGCTGAAACCAGACCAATTATGGTCTTAGCAACCAAACCAAAAGCTCCTCCGATCCCAGCATGTCTTGGCCACGCCATCTTCATCTCCATTGCAACCTCCATAGTCAAGCTCTTCTAAAATGGAGAAACCATTCTCCACCACCCAAAAGCCTGTGACTTTCTGCTTATTCTCTGAGAAGCCACGAGTCTCCCATGTAAGCCATAGCTCTTCCCATAGCCTCAATGACTATAAAAGGAGCTAACCCGATAGTTTCCGCGCCACCTTAAAGTCCCTAATCAACCACTTAAACCCTTAGCTCCCAATGCAAAAACCCTAGCTCCCAATACAAAAAACACTCTCACATACTATAACATCTCTTACCCACCATTTTCAAGTTGCCCCATCATCCCCATTGTCCTAATTCCTCCACTAAAATCTAGGGGCATTTACCGCCTTGACCTCAAACCCTTCCAAGCTCTTAATTGAATCTTCTAAAAGCTTCTCAAAAGCTCAAAATGACTTCCCCAATAGACATTGAGCCTCCACGTACCCTTTAATCTAGCTCAACACCAACCTGAGCCACCTTTTGGTCTAACACATACTTAGGCCCAATAACAGAGAACAAAGGAGAACAAAGGAGCTTTGTGGCATTAAGATAATCGTTTCCATCAACCCCTATCAAGGCCTCACCACTTGGGACAAAATATGGGTTAAAGAATCCTAGTTTGAGCCTATATATGATTTTTGATGAAGAAGATGAACCATACATGCCCACATAACCGTATATATATGTTTGTCTCACATAGATAAAGCTATAAANTAAAATATGGGTTAAAAAATCCTAGTTTGAGCCTATATATGATTTTTAATGAAGAAGATGAACCATACATGCCCACATAACCGTATATATATGTTTGTCTCACATAGATAAAGCTATAAAATCAAACCCCTTGCAATTTGGTTAAGTGTAATGTGAGATCTTAGGGTTGAGGGTGGATGGCTCTCCATTCTCTATTCTAAGGGGACGATGAACGTATGTTGTCCATTTTTGTGTATTCAAAATGAACATCGAAGATCAAAATGTGGCAGTAAAACATGCGAAGTGANTTTAAGTGTAATGTGAGATCGTAGGGTTGAGGGTGGATGGCTCTCCATTCTCTGTTCTAAGGGGACGATGAACATATGTTGTCCATTTTTGTGTATTCAAAATGAACATCGAAGATCAAAATGTGGCAGTAAAACATGCGAAGTGAGGCACGATAGTGAGGGCCACCTCAATGCGTACGTGTAAAGTGCAACCAACCGGAAGATACCGCGTAAAGCTTCGACGACTCAGAGATTCAACGTGGCACCATGTATGATTAAGGAGGAAATTCCTCTTTTCCTACTTAATTAAATCAAGAAAATGCATTTTAACTTCAAAAATTCACAACTTAATAAATAAAAAATAAAAAAAATAAAATAAAAATACCTCTAAACTCAGTGAACAAAGGAAAAGATAATAAGAATAAAAAAATAAAAAAATAAACTTATATTTAATATTTCATTAATTAAATACCTCATAGGGTATTTTAGTTATAAAAAATTAAATATAAAAGATAACAATATGAAATATTTAAGGATTATTCCTTATATCATTAGGTATGTTCCTTGATTTTTCTTAAGTTAGGGGGCTTCCCTAACACCANAGCACGATAGTGCAGGCTACCTCAATGCGTACGTGTAAAGCGTAACCAAGGGGAAGATACCGCGTAAAGCTTCGACGACTCAGAGGTTCGACGTGGCACCATGTTTGATTAAGTAGGAAATTCCTCTTTTCCTACTTAATTAAATCCAGAAATGCATTTTAACTTCAAAAATTCACAACTTAATAAATAAAATATCACAAAAAATAAAATAAAAATACCTCTAAACTCAGTGAACAAAGGAAAAGATAATAAGAATAAAAAAATAAAAAAATAAACTTATATTTAGTATTTCATTAATTAAATACCTCATAGGGTATTTTAGTTATAAAAAATTAAATATTAAAGATAACAATATGAAATCATTAAGGATTATTCCTTATATCATTAGGTATGTTCCTTGATTTTTCTTAAGTTAGGGGGCTTCCCTAACACCAAAATATCCAATTTTCTATCAAAATTATAATTATTTTAAAAACAAAATTATAAAAAATAAAATAAAAGTAAAAAAATAAATTAAAATGGAAATTAAAAAGAAAAAAAACTAAGGAAGCAATCCTATTAAGGAGGTTTGACTCATAATTATCCCTTTTATTATGAAATTATCTTAACTTAGGTCTAACCTCGCTTAGACTTATTCTAATTAAATCCTAAACTTAATTTAGGTCTAACCTAGCTTGGACCTAACCCAAAGTCAATCAACTCAATTCTAACTCAACTTACACTTGACTTAACCAAACCTTAAATCTAAATTTATCTTAGGTTTAACCTAAATCAAACCTAACTTAACCTCAACTCAACAAAGGTCTAACCTAACTTAGTCTTAACCTCACAACCAACATCAACTCTAACCCAACATAGACTTGATTTCACCAAACTCTAAACTACTTCCAAACTCAAATCTAACCACACTTACATTTCTTTTAACTCAATTCCTAATCTTGACCCAAAGCCTAACATTTGTCTAAACTAAACATAGACATAAACCTAAGCAAACTTTAAATTCGACATAGGTTTAACCTAACTTAGAACTAACCCGAAATCACCTTAAAATTAACTTGGGTCAACCTGGTCTAACCTAGGTTAACCCAAATCAACTTAAAACAAATTTAAGTCAATCTGACTTAACCTGGGTTAACTAAATCAACTTAAATTAACCTTGGTCAACCTGACCAAACATGTGTTAACCCAAATCAATTTAAAATTAACCCGGGTCAACCTGACCTAACCTGTTGTAACTCAAAATAACTTAAATCCAACATGTTGGGTTAGCCCAAATCAAACTTAAAACAAAACTAGGTCAGCTCAATCCGTCTTAATTTGTCTTTGGCGTCTCTGACGCCAGTTTATTGGAGTTCCACACTGTTCTCCAGATTTTAGTGTTTCTGGCACCTCTCACGCCAGTTCTCTGTAAAATGGTGCCTTTGGCGCCAGTTCTGGTGTCAGGATAATAAAAAATTATATTTTGACTCCAAATTTCTTCCTTTTTGCTCCTTTTTTCTCCAAATGCCTAAAATTAATATACATACAACAGAACATGAAAAAACACTTCTTTAAAGTGCAATGTCACCAAATTTAAGCATAAAATGTATAGATAAAATTGCATATTTTTGGTGTATCAAAATAACACAAACTTAAATGTTACTTATCCTCAAGTGACTCTCTTACTACATAAAAAATATGACTTATAGTAGAGATTAACTTTTAAACTTCTATAACTTGGTTCAATAAATATAATAGTATAACTTAAGAAAAGTTTTAATAACTTAGGTTAAAACTAAAAGTATAAAAACACCTAGTAATAAAGTCCAAGATTTCTGAATCTCTATTCATTACAAGAAGAATTATAATTTTTCTTGTCAAAGTTACTTAGAATATTCATATTAAAAATAATTTCATGAAAACTTTATTAAAATTGATGCTAATACTCAAATACAAGTTTAGAAATTGTAATAAAGCCTTTTTTCTCAAGTAGATTCAAGTGAAGCCAGTTTTTGATTGAGCATCTCCTCAAGCTTCTCCTCACATATTTTTCTTTTCTTTTTTCTTTTGTTAAGATCACTTTCAATCTTTTCTTTTCTTTTCTTTTTTATGTGAAGATTACTAANAATTGCAAGAAGAATTATAATTTTTATTGTCAAAGTTACTTAGAATATTCATATTAAAAAGAATTTCATGAAAACTTTATTAGTATTGATGCTAATACTCAAATACAAGTTTAGAAATTGTACTAAAGCCCTTTTTCTCAAGTAAATTCAAGTGAAGCCAGTTTTTGATTGGGCATCTCCTCAAGCTTCTCCTCACATATTTTTTTTTCTTTTTTCTTTTGTTAAGATCACTTTCAATCTTTTCTTTTCTTTTCTTTTTTATGTGAAGATTACTAAATCTGAATAACCTTGAATAATTTTGAACTTCACTATTCCCTTCTTGAAATTAAAACTTCTTACCATACTTCACTTTATAAACTCATANATACTAAATCTGAATAACCTTGAATAATTTTGAACTTCACTATTCCCTTCTTGAAATTAACACTTCTTACCATACTTCACTTTATAAATTCATATTAGCTTCGAAGATTTTTAATAAAGTCTCATTCTTTTCTTCTTATAAGAAACTCTAAGATTCCTCATNCTCATATTAGCTTCGAAGATTTTTAATAAAGTCTCATTCTTTTCTTCTTATAAGAAACTCTAAGATTCCTCATACTTCAAAAATACAATTTTCTTCACTTTAAATAGAAAAAGCATAGTCTTATCCTTTCATACTAAATATCTTACCTCTAGAATTGACCTTTATTATTAAAGATTTTTGCTTAAATTTACTATAATATTTAAATACAAAAATATAGTTATATAAAGTTAGACTTTAATTGCCAAGTTCATGTTAAATTTAATTTAAAAATATAGTTAATTGAGGGGAAAAAAATAGTTTGTTTCTTTTAAAGAAATTTTTCTTTCTCCCAATCTTAGATTTTTTAGAAAATAAGTAAAGCATTTAGTACAAAAAATTGTAGGGTGAAAGAAAACAGTAAATGTATAAAAATAAAACTAACCTATAGAGAGTTTTGAATATGAAACTTAGCTCAGAAACATTGCAGTTACTAATTTAAACATTACAGGCTTTAAAGCCTCAAATGAAACATGATATATAAATGTATTTGCTAAGAAAAGGTAAATTAAAAACATAATCTGTATANTTACTAATTTAAACATTACAGGCTTGAAAGCCTCAAATGAAACATGATATATAAATGTATTTGCTAAGAAAAGGTAAATTAAAAACATAATCTGTATANCCCCAAACCTAGATTTTTTAAAAAATAAGTAAAGCATTTAGTACAAAAAATTGTAGGGTGAAAGAAAACAGTAAATGTATAAAAATAAAACTANCTCAACTCTAACCCAACATAGAATTGATTTCACCAAACTCTAAACTACATCCAAACTCAAATCTAACCACACTTACATTTCTTTTAACTGAATTCCTAAACTTGACCCAAAGCCTAACATTTGTCTAAACTAAACATAGACATAAACCTAAGCAAACTTTAAATTTGACATAGGTTTAACCTAACTTAGAACTAACCCAAAATCACCTTAAAATTAACTTGGGTCAACCTGGTCTAACCTGGGTTAACCCAAATAAACTTAAAACAAATCTAAGTCAATCTGACTTAACCTGGGTTAACTAAATCAACTTAAATTAACCTTGGTTAACCTGACCAAACATGTGTTAACCCAAATCAATTTAAAATTAACCCGGATCAACCTGACCTAACCTGGTGTAACTGAAAATAACTTAAATCCAACATGTTGGGTTAGCCCAAATCAAACTTAAGACAAAACTAGGTCAGCTCAATCCGTCTTAATTCGTCTTTGGCGTCTTTGACGCCAGTTTATTGGAGTTCCACACTGTTCTCCAGATTCTAGCATCTCTGGCACCTCTGACTCCAGTTCTTTGTAAAATGGTGCCTTTGGCGCCAGTTCTGGTGTCAGGATAATAAAAAATTATATTTTGACTCCAAATTTCTTCCTTTTTGCTCCTTTTTTCTCCAAATGCGTAAAATTAATATACATACAACAGAACATGAATACACACTTACTTAAAGTGCAATGTCACCAAATTGAAGCATAAAATGTATAGATAAAATTGCACATTTTTGGTGTATCAAAATAACACAAACTTAAATGTTACTTATCCTCAAGTGACTCTTTTACTAGATAAAAAATATGACTTATAGTAGAGATTAACTTTTAAACTTCTATAACTTGGTTCAATAAATATAATAGTATNTTTCTTCCTCTCCTCTTTTTCTTCTTCTTCAAAGTTATCTTGTACATAAAGCATAGAGTTGGGGCATGTAGGAAATTCTACAATATGATCACCCCTAAGATATCTAACCATAGCCTCTTGATATGCAATATAATGTTGTAATGTTCTTTGCTGATAATCATCATTGTGAGCATTTCTTAATTCCAAACCACCTATTCCTTTCTACATTGCTACAATCCTAAATCATTAACTGTTCCATTTTATTTTCAAGTGAAATAATAGTGGAAATAGATGGTCCTACAGCAGATGTAGAAGGTCTATCACTACTTACACTTCTAGATCCAAAAAAATGATTCAAATTCATGAACCGTGGGTTTTTCAATGTGTTTAAGTGGTTGTAACAATTCTTCATCCATAGCAAATTCTATTGCTGACTGTTCACATAAAGTGAAAATAAGAGCAAGATAACCTAAACCACTAGTGGTTCAACTTCTAGCAATACTCTGAGCATTATGCAGAATGAGAGCACCAATATCGACAACATTCATTTGTTGTATGCAAAAATTCATTGCTGTTCTCTTTTTAGTTACTTCACTAAGGTGATTAGATGGAAGTAACTTTGTAGAGATAAAGTATTATCATGTTTTAGATTTCACATTTAACATGGAAGTAGAGAAATTGACCTTGTGATTATTCTTAATTCAATTCTCCCCTTCCGTCAGTAAGATAAACAATTACTTCATCAAGTAATGAATAAAAAATTACAAATGCAGAATACTCACAATGAAATTCATTTTACACTCGTTATAATGCATCAATCCTTTCTCAAGTAAATTGAAGCATGGTTGGAATTTTTAGATGATTGATCCATAAGAATATTCATATTATTTTCGTACCCATTACCTATGTAGTTGTAACAAATCTCTAGGTCCAAAGGCTTCCAAGTGAGAAGCATGATGGACTAAAATAATATGTTATTTTAAGAATATACCTTATGCTTATTTTTTGGTGATATTGCAATTTAAAAAAGGGTATTTTCAAGTTTCTGTTGCAGATATATCAATTTTAGCCATTTGGAGCAAAAGTAGTAAAACAGACGAAATTTGGAGCCAAAATAGTGAAGTTTTGAATTCTGGCGCATGATGCGCCAGATTGGCGTTAGATGCGCTGAAATGGCATCAGATATGATGAATTGGCGTGAGATGCGCCAAAGCTCAAAACAGCGCAGTCTTCAGCAAACTGGCACATGATGCGCTAAATTTGCGCCAGAGGCGCCATTTGACAGTGAGTTGGCACATATGCGTCAAAGTTGACACCAGATGCGTCAGGGATGACTTTTTGCGGATTGAGATGGTTCAAGATGAATTTTGCACGAATTTTAAAGGGACACTTGTTCTAAACAACACTTAGAGTAATTCAATGCATCTAGACACTTACAAGGTTCTGTTATGAAGGGATATGTCTCTTGGATCAATGGACATGTCATTTGAATTCCAAAAGGTTGACTTTTGGACATAATTTTGGAGAAAATTTTGAATTCCTTTTGGAGGGGGGCAGCCTTCAATAAAAGGGAGAGAAGTCTAGGGCTTAGAGATTTTCTTTAAAGATTTTAAGAGGAGAGAAAAGGTGAGAGATTTCTTCTTCATTACACTTCTAAGAGAGAATTGAGAGTGCTTGAAAAGAGAGAAAGGCTTAGAGAGAACTTCTAGGAGTTTGCATGGGAAGGATTGTGAGATAAGTTGTGTCTTTTATTTTTTTTGTTTTGTAAACTTATTTTTATTAATGAAATTCATGTTTTGTCGTATTCTTCTCATGAATTCTGAGTAGTCTTCTTTATCATTCTCCCTACTTTGAAATATGGTTTTCTTAAGAATTGATTTTATTTTTTATAGTTTTAAATGTCAATAATTTGTGATGATTTGAACTCCGATCTTCATTTACTTTTCTATCTGGCCAGTTCAAATGTTAGAATGTGTTGAGAAACATCTGTTCCGAAATGGCTATGATTTCTACTACATGGGGAGAATCACATTTGATTTCATCGGAGTGTATTTCATTCATTGAATTGGGTGCAAATAAATATAGAAATATACTTTATTAGATGCAGAATTAGAGATTTTATGGTAACAAATTAAAATCCCCAATTTGGTTCAGTTGATTGGAAACTGATGCAAGATTATTAGCCCTCAGAGGAGAGAGTAGTGGGAGCTCTAGAGTGGCAGCTAGTATCCTCCCAGTCTAACCACAAAATTAGGGACCAAACTCTTGATTAATCAATGTTTTTTATGCACTTGGAAGAGGGTAAAGAATAAGATTGCTCTTACTTGGCACAAAATAGTTTTTATATATTTTCAAATACTTTTAATTTCTTCACAAACTATACACTCATTGTAAAGGGAAAGGATGCTTTCTTAAATTTGAAATTTCCTTCAGAACATCTTAGTTTTAATTTTTGCAAATTTACTTTTAAAAATTTAGCATTTAGTTTAGTTAACTTTGCCTTTCAATTGAATTTTAATTACCATTCACCTATTACCTAGTATTCAAACTTTGCACTTTACTTTTTCTATTTGTAAAATAGTACTTTACATTATAATCTTAAGAACTATNTTGAATTTTAATTAGCATTCACCTGTTACTTAGTATTCAAACTTTGCACTTTACTTTTTCTATTTGTAAAATAGTACTTTACATTATAATCTTAAGAACTATTTACAAGAATTTCCAACTTCCCTATGGGATCGATATCTAGGACTCCATTAGAGCTCTTTATTACTTGAGCGATACATATAACTACGTTATTGTTAAATAGGGATTTGGTGGTTTAAGGATTACTAAAAGATAAAACTATTTTCATTGAAGTTATTTTGTTGGGATTAATTTACAAATTTATTATTGTATCTATCGTGTGTATTTTGTAATATTGAAAATTTTTTACAAAATTAACACATTAAATCCATCCGCATCAAGTTTTTAGCGTCGTTGCCAGGGAAGTAATAGAAAGTAGTAGTTGTAAGTTACTTTATAATTTATAATATTTTTATTTTAAAAACTTAAAAAAAAGAGAAGAGTGTTTGTTGTTTAGTTTGAATATTTTCTTATTTAAGTGTGTTTGCTTATTTTTAAATTACTTATTGTTTCTATTTATGCATTGTGTAAGATCTGAAAATTTAGTACCTTGCGATTTTAAGTTAGAAAGAACAATTAGAAAAATTAGAAAACAACAAAAAAAGATAGGCCATATTAGAAAAATGGCTTACAATTTGAGTAATGCTGGAAATGAAAATGAACATCATCAGAGATCTTTAAGAGATTAAGCTAATTCTACAACATATGAGATTCATTTAAGTATACAAAAACTCTGTTGTACTGCTAATTCATTTTAGCTTAAACCTGCTATTATCCAAATAGTTCAAAACAATAAGTTTGGAGGAACACCAACTGAAAATCCTAATTTACACCTTGCTAGTTTCCTAGAATTATGTGCTACATTTAAATATGATAGAGTATCGAATGATTCTGTCAGACTTAGACTTTTTCCTTTTTCACTAAGGGATAAAGCTAAGATGTGGTTAAACTTGTTAGCACCTAGATTTATCAGAAGTTGGAGAGAATTATGATAAAAATTTTATCTAAATATTTCCTACCTTCGAAAACTGTTAAGTTTAGAAATGATATTACATCTTTTTATCAGTTTGAAGGGGAATCAATTTATGAAGCCTGAAAAGATTTAAAGATCTCCTTAGAAAGTGTCCACACCATGCGTTGCCAGATTGTTTAATAATTTAAACTTTTTATAATGGATTGGTTGGATCTCTTAGATCAAGAATTGATGCTGCTGCTGGTGGATCATTAATATCAAAACCATTGATGAAATATATTCTTTAATTGAAGAGATGACTACTAATAATTTTCAATGGTCCTCCGAAAGGGTAAATCCAAAAAGATTAGCCAATATTCATGATTCTGATGCAATATGTATATTAGCTGCACAAATAGTTATTATATCAAAGAAGATAAATCAATATGAAATTAAGTGTTCTAAGACATCGCCTGTGCTTGAGGAAAATTCATTGGGACAAATGATAGAATCTCAATCTTTTTATGAAACCTTAAATGCAATAAATAATAGTTCTAATAATCCCTATGCTAATTATCATAATCTTAGTTGGAAGAATCATCCAAATTTTAGTTGCAGTAACAATAATTTTAATGCTGCAAATTCGCAATGGGGAAACAACAGTGCGAACTCATTGAGAAACTCCAACAATCATTGAAATCCAACTTATAAACCTTATTACTCTTCAGGATTTAATAATTTGCAGACTAATGAGAAAAAGTTGTCAATGGAAGGATTGATATTGCAAATGAGGAGTTAATTACAAAGTGAAGGAGCTACAATTAGAAACATGAAAAATAAATTGGGATGTATTGCTACTGCACTTAGCAATAGACCTTCAGGAACATTACCTAATAATGTTGAAGTAAATCCTAAAGATCAGAACAAAGAGCAAATTAAGGCTATTCAACTTAGGAGTGGAAAATAATTAGAAAATAGAATTAAAAAAAAAGTGGAAGTTGAAAAAGATGAGTTGGAAAATGAAAAATCAGGTGAAATTATCATTCTGAGTCAGAATGACTTATTAGACCAATGAAAATCACTGTAGAAAGACTACCACCTCCATTTCCTCAAAGATTGAAGCAGAAAAGATAGAGATAACCAATTTTCAAATTTTTTAGAAATATTGAGGAAATTAACGATAAACATTCCATTTGTTGAAGCTTTGGAACAAATGCCAAGCTATGTGAAGTTCATGAAGGATATACTTAATAAAGAATGAAGTTCATAGATAACGAGACTGTTGCACTCTGTGAAGAGTGTAGCGCTATAATTCAGAAAAACTTTCTGAAAAAATTAAAGTTCCTTGAAGTTTTACAATTCCTTGTGCTGTTGGCGAAAGATTTTTTGGAAAAGCTTTATGTGATTTAGGAGCAGTATTAATCTTATGTCATTGTCAATTTTCATAAGATTGAGCTTAGGAAATATGTCACCTATGACTGTAACTCTTAAGTTAGCTGATCGTTCGATTACCTATCCTAAAGGAGACATAAAAGATGTTTTGATAAAAGTTGATAAATTTATATTTCCTGTGGACTTTATTGTATTAGATATAAAGGAAGATAAAAAAATTCCTATCATTTTATGAAGACCATTCCTAGCCACTAAAAGAACTTTGATAGATGTGTAAAAAAAAAACTAACTATGAGAGTTAGTGATCAAGAGGTTACATTTAATATTGCAAAATCAATGAGATACCCTGCAAAAGAACAAGAGATTGAATGCATCAAAATGAATATTAATGAATATTTAAGCCAAGAATATTTCAAAAAGACATTTGAAAGAGAAATTAAAAAGGAATATTTGGAATATCCAAACGAGGATAAAATTCAAGATGAATCTACGAATGTGAGTAAAGAAGATTTGGGTTATATTCAAAAAAAAATTGAAATGTTAGATCCTATACAAAGCAATAAGAATTTGATTTCATATATTGAGAAACCTCCTAAACTCGAACTAAAAACACTTCCTACACATTTGAAGTATGCATTCTTAAGAGATCTATCTACATTATCTGTTATGATATCCTCAGAATTAACTAATGAGCAACAACAAAAAATGTTGGAAACTTTAAAAGGATATAAAAAATCCTTTGGATGGATATTAGTTGATCTTATAGAAACCAGTCCTTCAATTTATATGCATAAAATTTTATTGGAAGATTAACATGAACCAAGAACTGATGCTCAAAGGAGATTAAATCCAATGATGAAAGAAGTTATTAAGAAAGAAATTTTAAAATGGTTAGATGCTGGAATAATATATCCTATTTCATATAGTTCTTGGGTATGTCCAATTTACTGTGTTCCAAAGAACGGAGGAGTGACTGTAGTGACAAATGAGAATAATGAATTAATACCAACAAGACAAGTCACTAGATGACGAATCTACATAGACTATAGAAAATTAAATTCTGACACCAGAAAGAATCATTTTCTTTACCCTTTGTGGACTAGATGTTGGATAGGTTGGCTGGGCACATATATATATTTTTTCTAGATGGATATACCGGTTATCATCAAATACCTATATCTTCAGAGGATCAGGAGAAAACAACATTTATTAGTCCTTATGGAACTTTTGCATTTTGGCGAATGCCCTTTGGATTTTTATGTGTTTGGAACTCCATTTGAAATATGTTTAAATCATTTAGAGAAAGTTTTGGAATGATATGAAAAGACTAATCTAGTTTTGAACAGAGAGAAATGTCAATTTATGGTTGCAGGA
Organism: Phalaenopsis hybrid cultivar; assembly: GCA_002079205.1. Lineage (NCBI taxonomy): Eukaryota > Viridiplantae > Streptophyta > Magnoliopsida > Asparagales > Orchidaceae > Phalaenopsis > Phalaenopsis hybrid cultivar. The sequence goes on from JXCR01119122.1 coordinate 17,032, forward strand.
GGAATTGTGCTTGTGCATAAAATTTTAGAAAATGACATGGAAGTAAATCCTGCAAATATTCAGGTTATATCAAACTTACCTCTGCCCATTAATGTAAGAGGGGTTAAGAGCTTTTTAGGACATGATGGATTTTACAGGAGCTATATTAGAGATTTTTTAAAAATTACTAAACCTTTATTCCAACTTCTGGAAAAAAATATAAAATTTGATTTCAACCAAGATTGCCTTAAATCTTTTGAAACTTTAAAAGAAAATGTGAACACTGCTCCTATAATTTTTTCACCTGGTTGGGAGAAACCTTTTGAATTAATGTGCAATGCTAGTGATTATTCAATTGAAGCTGTACTAGGATAGAGATATGATACAATTTTTAAAGTTCCTAGCTATGCTAGTAAGACTCTTAATGATGCTCAGATTAATTGCATCACCACTGAAAGTGTGTTATTAGCCATTGTGTATGCTTTTGATAACTTTAGGTCATATCTGATTAGAGCTAAATGTGTTGTGTATACTGACTATTCGGCTATTAAATATTTGAAGCAAAAGAAGGATGCAAAACCAAGATTAATTAGATGGGTACTTTTGATGCAAGAGTTTAATTTTGTAATAGTTGATAGAAAAGGGAATTATTATCAAATTGTTGATCATCTATCTAGGCTAGAACAAGAAGAAATACTTGACATGGAAAAAGAAATTAATGAAACTTTTCCTAATGAACAACTTTATACTCTAAAAGGATGAGAAATACCTTGAGATGCTGATATTGTAAATTATATTGTTAGTGCTATTTTATTATATGGGTTAACAAAGCAATAAGAAAAGAAATCCATTCATGATGCAAAGTCTTATTTTTTGGACCTATATAAATAATACAAAGATTTAGTAATGAGACGATGTATGCCTTAAAAACAAATTCAACAAATTTTTCAGAAATATCATGATTTTGAATATGGAGGACATTTTGGGAATGATAGGACTGTTCATAAAATTTTGCAATCTGAATTTTATTAGCCTACTCTATTTAGAGATGTTAATATATATATATATATATATATATATATATATAAACATGTGATCAGTGTCAGAGAGTAGATAATATTTAAAGAAAAGATGAAATACCTCTAAATTTTAATTTGGATATTGAAATTTTCGATGCATGGAGATTGGATTTTATGGGACAATTTATACCTTCATTCAAAAAAAAATATATATTGACCGTAGTGGATTATGTTCCAAATGGATTGAAGTAATCACTTTACCTCGATGTGATTCTCGGAGTGTCTCAAAATTTTTAATTAAAAACATATTTATAAGATATGAAATGTTTAGAGTAATCATTACCGATGGAGGATCTCATTTTAGAAATGCGACAATTGTAAGACTGGTAGAAAAATATAATATAATACATAAAATTGCAACTACTTATCATCCCCAAACAAGTGGTTTAACAGAAGTATCTAATTGTGAAATTATGATAATTTTGAAAAATGGTGTAAATCCTAGCAAAATGGATTGCTCTGTTAGATCAGATACGACATTATGGGCATACATGACAGCTTTTAAGACATCTATAGGTTTGTCCCCTTAGAGATAATTTTTTAGAAGACTTGTCACTTAACAGTAGAATTGGAATATAATGCTTATTAAGCTATAAAGAAATTTAATTTCAATTTGAAAGATGCTGGTGAGAAAAGATTATTGCAATTAATAATGAATCTTATGATAATGCTAGAATTTATAAGGAAAAAATGAAAGAATGGCATGATCGGAAGATAATAAAAAAGGAATTTGAACCTGGATAGGAAGTTTTATTATACAATACAAGATTAAAATTTTTACAGGGAAAACTGAAGTCCTGGTGGAAAGAGTCATTCAAAGTTGTAAAAGTCTATTCCTATGGAGTTGTTAATATTGAAGATCCAAAGACTGGAAGGATATTTAAAGTAAATTGCCACAAACTGAAATCTTATTTTGATGGTCAAAGACCAATTTTTAAAGAAATTATAATATTGGGTCACCAAAAATAAAGACTAGGAATGTCAAGCTGATGACATTAAACCAAGCGCTTTATGGGAGGCAACCAATACTTATCGTTGTTTATTTTGCTTTTTGAGTTTTTTGTTGAGAATATTTTACATGTATTTATATTTGTGTTTTTATAGAACTCGTATATTTGAGAAAATAATTTTAAAAACATCTTTATTTATCTCATTTTTTAGAAGAATTGAGAATTTTTTATCAAAATTGAAAATGCGAATTTTTTGGAACTGGTGCATGATGCGCCAGATTGGCACATGATGCACTGAATTTCAGAGAGCTGGGGCATGATGTGACAGAATCAGCGCATGATGCCCCGCGACTACGAAAATAACTTAAAACTTTTCAAAAGATGGTTTTGGGCGGGTTCTTCTCTTTGAAACTCCCAAAAACTGATTTCAAAGTCAATTTAGGGTGGAAAATGAAGGAGTCACTAGATTTCAATTCCAATGGTGTCCCACTCTAAAAATTCTTCTAGATTTTGGATTTTCAACTAGAGAAAGTTCATCAGTTTTGATATGCAGAAGTTGCATGATCGTATTCTAGTGAAGAAGAGGCTAACCAAAGAACGAGGGTTTGTGAATCGAGGATTTAATACACCGAATACTTGAGTTGAAGAGATCATAGTGCAGAGATGTTGGGAAGTACTTTGTTACACTATTGCTGCCGTAGTCATTCCTGTGGTGAAAGAGTTTTATGCAAATCTACATGAAATCAACCAAGGAATTGTCTATGTGTGAGGCAGGTAGTCCAATTCACTCCTTCAAGAATAAACGAGATGTTTAAGATTGAAAATGTGTATATCTGTCATTACACAAATTTTACCCCTACGAGAGATAATATGAATGAACTCTATCAGTACCTTGTGGATGAAGATGCAAATTAGGAGGTCAGAGACAATGGAAATGTAAGTTTTCTGTCATCATTATTAAATCATACTTCTAAGGCATGTCACTTCTTCATTGTATCGAAATTACTGCCTACTATGAAAATCAGTAAAGTGACTAAGGAGAGTGTTATTTTAAACTACTGTATTCAAACTGAAAAACCTATTAATGTTGAAGCCGTCATTATGAAATCAATTTTTGGTTTGATTGTTAATGGGTTTGCAACTGGGCTTGGACATCCATCCACTATTTTCCTATTATGCAGTCAATCAGAAGTACCTTATGAAAGTTGGGAAAAGTGCTTCTTCCTTGGAAGTCAACGGATGCAAATGTCTATTGCAACTGTACTGGAATGGGAGATGAAAACGATATGATTGTACTGATGGATCAGGAATCCCAGAATTCATCACCTATTCAGTCTTACTTTAGTTCTAATGCACTTTTGAAAATGATCAAGAAGATAAAGAAAAAGGTGCATAATCTTATGCATGCAATAATGAATATTTCTGAAATATTGGATCACTTGGATTGGAGACCTAAAGAACATTTTGAGCATACTGGTCGTATTGAAGATGATTTGGTGCGTATGTTTGAGAAACATGCTTGGATTGGGGAAGATCAACTGATGAGTTTCCTTATTGACCCTTTTACAACCTGTATGTGCACTACCATTCAATTGGAGATGTTCAGGAGGACTGTTGACCTCATTTTTGGTTGAGGTCTAGAAAACTTCTTTAGTAGCCTAGGTCTAGCCATAAGACTTTCCTATTGACCAGACTTAGAAAATTAGAAGAGGTACCCCACCATTAGAAATTCAAAGTTTTTTTTAACTCAACTTGAAATTCCACATATTAATCTTAACCTCTAGCATTTAGTAGGTAAGATCATTATAAGAGAATTCAAGAAGAGTCCCTATAGGATTACTTGGCTTTAGGGTCAACCCTGGGTGTTGACTTGGAACTAGGATACACCATATCTTCACAATACATTGATTCATGGTTCATCTAGAATGGATATCTATTCAATTCTATGTGAAATGCCTAACTTGGTCTTTTGCCTCTAGACACCTCCAAATTACCTAACTGCCATTGGGAAAGTGGAGTTGGGAAGCCTTTGGTAATGTTCTCACCAATGTGTCTGATGCTGAAAAAGAAGTTATAAACCTAGAGTAGGAAGCTCAACAATGAACTGTGGGGGAAGAGATGCTGCTCAATGCTTAAAATAATCTTATCATTGCTATTGAATATCAAGATCAATTCTAGAAACAAAAGGCATCCATGAACATCTTCACTTATGGAGACAGAAATACCAAATTTTATCATTCTTACATCAAGTACAAAAGCAAATGTAATACAATTCACTCCATCCAAAATACTAAAGGAATTTGGCTCCATGATAATAATGTCATTGCTGCTGATGCTACTAACAATTTTAAAAAGATGTTGAACCAAGTTCAGACTACAAGGATTCCTATTGAGACTCACTAATTCTACGAGGAGCTGAGGTATACTACCAATCTTAGTCTCATTGATCCCCTTACTAAAAATGAGATTTGGGAGGTTATTAACTACATTGATAGCACTAAGACAGCTGGCCTTGATGGCTATACAACTGACTTCTATAGAAAATATTAGGATACAATCAAAACTGATGTGATTGCTGCAGTGGTCAGTTTCTTTCAAGGTAATAATCTCCCCCATTACTTCAGGGACTCCACTTATATACAGGTACCTAAAAATGAAATTCACAAAAATTGGGATCATTTCAGAACTATATGTCTCACTACTATCCTCAGCAAAGTTATAAGCAAAATTACTGTGAGTAGACTACAACCACACCTTGATGTTCTGATTAAACCCAACCAGACTGCCTTTGTAAAGGGCAGGTCTATCATTGATAATGCTTTACTGGTTTAAGAACTTCTGCAAGATTTGAATAAGCCTTGTAGAGGGGGTAACCTTATTTACAAATTGGATATAAGAAAGGCATATGATACAACCAGTTGGGATTTTATAATGGAGAAAATCTCGTCTAGGGGGTTTAAACCCACTTTCTATCAGCTAATTCATAGATGTTTATACAATAATGCACACTCCATTCTCCTCAATGGGCAAGTTTGGGGATCTTTTACTACTACTCGAGGTTTGAAGCAACGGAACCCTTTTTCCCCCACCATTTTCATTCTTGTCATAAATTACTTGTCCAAAATTTTAGATGCATCCCTTCTACCACAAAGCTACTCTAGATACCATCATAGAACTAATATTACTATTTCTCACCTTTTCTATGCTGATGATATAATGGTTTTCTCAAGTGCCCATAAGAATGCTGTGAAGAAAGTATTCCAAAGTCTACAAAAATTTCAACTACGTTTAGGGGTGTTTTTTAATGCTGATAAATGTCACGTGATCTTCAATAAGAAAGCCTCCTCCAACTGTAAATTATTCCAAAGGCCACTAATTACACTGGTTTCTCCTGTACTCAACTTCCTATCAAATACCTAGGAGTTACTCTTCTTACTGGTAGAACTAAACAAATTCAATTTGAGGAAGTTCTAAATAAGATTGCCTCCTTTCTTTCTGATGGAACTCAATCCTTCCTCTCAAATGGTGGGAGAATAATATTGCTGAAGAGTATCTTAACTACCTTTCTCTCATACATCCTGTAGATGACTGCTATGAAGAAAAGTACCCAAATTCAAATGGAGAGAGCCTTCAACAGATTTCTTTGGTTTTGGCAAAGAGAACAATAACATTGGGCTTCTTGGCAAAAGGTGGCTAAACTTCAGTTAGCTGGTGGTATTGGTTTTAAGAGTCTGAATCAACTACTTCAAATTAACTTGTGTAAAATCTGGATTAAGTTTAGAACTCAGTCTTCCTTATGGGTTAAATTTATGTGGGGCAAATACTGTAAAGAATAACATCCTAATCTTGTGGTCAGAAAGATTGGTGATTACAAGCTTTGGGTGAAGAAGCTACAGATTAGACAAATAACTGAAGACCTTTTCTTATGGGACTTGGGAAATGGGAATATCAACTTTTGGCTGGACCACTGGTGCCCCAAAGATTGGTTAATTCCAATTTCTTCCCATAATCTTAGTCTCAAGATTGCTGACTGCTGGGAAGGAAATAACTGGTGCTTTCAAAAACTCTCAACAATACTGTAAGATCAGTCTGTTAGGAGAATTGCCACGATACAATTTGACAGGACAAAGGAAGATAAACCTGTTTGGCAAGCCTACTCTAATAAGAGCCTCCAAATTATATGGATGGGAATAGATTTTTTGGGGTGATATTGTATGGAATAAATTTCTATCTCCATCTATGTCATTCTTCAGCTAGAGGACTCTTCAAAATATTCTCCCTACATATGATATACTCAAGTTGAAAGGACTAAGAGGGCCTTCTAGATGTGGGTTGTGTCTATAAGAGGAGGAATCACTAACACATCTGTTTTTTAATGTAACTTTGCACACAATGTTTGGAACCATCTTATACAACATCTAAATATTGAAGTCATTAATGTCACTTGGGATAAGACCATTACTTGCTGGCAGAACTGGCATCAGCTTAATTATGCTCCTATACCTTTCATAGTGGCTTGGTTTATTTGGATGAATAGAAACAAAGCTAAATTTAAAGAGACTATCTTTACCATAGATAAAGTAGTGAGAAACACTGTTTCCTACCTACACAAGATGATAAGGTATAAAAAATTTCCTAATATCTCCAACTCCTATTATGATGATAAGGAATCTCCTTTAAAGATCTATAGTCTTCTAGAAGCCACCTAAGTGTAACAATATTAAAATTAATACCGATGGAAGTTTTTCTGAGCTAGGGGATGGTGTGGGTGGAATTTTCAGAAACCACCTAGATCAATGTCTTCTTTATTTCCATACTCTTGAGTTTGTTGCTGATGCTATTGAAACTAAGATTATTGCTATCTATTGGGCACTCAACCTTGCAACAAAAATTGGATGGACTCACATTTGGATTGAAGTGGATTCTACAGTGGTTATTAGCCTGTTAAGCATTGAGGAAGTGATACCATGGCACTACTCATACTGGATTCAAAATATCAGAACTCACATCCCACCTCCATGTCAACTTCACTTTTATATTTAGGGAGGGCCACAAACATGCTCATTGGCTTGCCAAATATGGTCTCAGCTACAACAGCACAACTGTGGCTACCTCCCCACCTTCTTTACTACTTTTTTTGTACATGGAGACATACTTGTAATTCCCCACCTCAGAATCGCTGGTCACAACACACTCAAGAGGTAGTTCTTCTATGATAAAGATTTTAGTTTCTTGGTCCCCTCTTTTACTGAGAATATTCTGTCTTTTGATCTGTAAAGCTTTCTGTTTGTATCTTGTCTATTCCTTTTCTTCTTTACCCACTGTATGACTCAAGTGTAAATTGCTGACTCCTTTTTCATTGAGGGAGTCCAACTTTTCTAACTTTTGTAATCATAGTTTTTAAGTTAACATGGAAGGAGCCAAGAGAAGCTCTTTTTTTGCATATATATATATATATACAGGTACCTAAAAATGAAATTCACAAAAATTGGGATCATTTCAGAACTATATGTCTCACTACTATCCTCAGCAAAGTTATNTCTTACTACACAAACAACAACAAGAGGGACCCCTAAGCCCTTTCAATCTCAAAATATCATCACATGGTAGAAAAGAATTCTACAGCCTCCAGCAAAAAAATGACATAGAAGGTGTCAAACACTTCCCCCAAATAAATTTCTCCTACATAACAGGTAGCCAATGAAACAATTGCTGGAAAATGTAAGCTGAAAATTTTTCTGAGGGAGTCTGTTTAGTGATGATTCTATCTTTTTCTCCAGGATTGATTTTAGTTTTCTTCACCCAATACATTTGCTCTTCAGTTAAGATAGTTTCCAGAAAATTACAATTCCATTGATTATTAGTCCAGAATTCCTTCACTTTAGTTCCAGAGTTTGAATTGGAGGTGTCAATTCTTTCCCCATTCCAAATCCATTTATCTAGCAAGAAATTAATTTGTCCTTCTCCATGTTCCCAAATAAACAGATCCTCAGCTTTATGCCTCACCTCCAAAAGTTTAGTCTAAAGCCTGGAATCCCCAACTTTCTTCTCAGCCAAGTTAGGGTGAACAGTCCTGCAGTATTTCCCCTTCATAAATAAAGCCCAAAGACTATCTTAGGCTCTAAACTTTATTCAGAGTTTACAAAGATTAATGACACTAATATGCTGAAAATCCTTAAAGCCTAAACCACCTGCATGTAGAGGCTTACACAATTTATGCCAAGCTAACCAATGAAACTGTTTCTTCTGACCAGCCCAAAGAAATTTATTAAACATTCTGCCAAGCCTTATCTGAGTTCCCTTCTTCATAGTAAACATCTGAAGAGCATAGGAAGGGATAGAAGTTAAGATGCTTTTAAGAAGAGTGATCTTACCTCCATTAGATAGGAAGTAATTTGTCCAACATTGAAGCTATTTCTGAACCCATTGAATTGAGTTTGTTTAGTTCTCCCTTTTATTAATTAAACACCAAGATAATTGATAGGTAAAGAGGCTATGCTAAATCTAGTATGTTGTGCAATCCATTGCTTAATCTGTGGAAGAGTATGAGAGCTAGTAAAAATTTGACATTTATGTTTGTTAAGATACATACTAAATGATCTTTGGAAGTGTTTCAGGATTTGATTGAGAGAATTTACTGCATTCTTGGTAGCCTTAGAGAAAATGATTATATCATCTGCATAGGACAGATGACTCACACTAATATTGGATCTATGCTGATAGTCCAAATGTGGAGAAGATAGAAACTTTTGATTAAGAAGCCTAGAAAGATAATCCATAACTAAAATAAAGATAGTAGGGCACAAGGGATCTCCTTATTTAATTCCCCTAGTGGCATCGAAGAAACCTTGACTCTTGACATTAATAAAGATAGAATGGTTGTTGCAAATGAGCCATCTTCTAATCAGATTGAGAATGTTTCCAGAGAAGCCCCTAGCATTCAAGGTATCCAAAATAAAATTCCAGTTAATAGTGTCATATGCTTTTTGATATCCAATTTCATAATGAGATTTCTGCCTCTACATTATCTATTCAGATCCAGTAGCAGTTCCTGGGCCAAAAGGATGTTATCAGATATTGCCTTCCTTTCATAAAAGCCACCTGATTCTTGCTTATAAGCTGCTGAAGATGAGGTTGGAGTCTGGTGCTAATAATCTTGCTGATAACTTCAGAAATGACATTAGTTAGGCTGATTGGTCTAAAGTCTCCCCATCTTATCCTGCTGGAATTTTTAGGAATCAAGGTTATAGTGGAAGCAGTAAAGTAATTAGGGGGATCAATACCTCTAAATAAGCTTTGCACAACATCAACAAACTCCCCACAGATGATATTCCAAGTGGCTTTATAAAATTTTGCAGTGAAGCCATCAGGGCCAGCTACCTTATGGTCATCAAAAGAGTCCAATGCATCTTTAATTTCACCTTCCAAAGGAGTGGTATTTAGATTCAAATTGTGGACATAATCTTTGCAATCAGAGAATTTATCCATCTTGATTTGAGCTCTAGAAAGGGACTACTCCTTAAAGATATTTTGAAAGTAATTTACAACATCTTGGGCAATATTCTCAGCATCAGTCGGCACATGGCCAGTAGAGTCCTGAATAGATAAAATCATGTTATTTTTCCTTCTGAAGTTAATGCAGGCATGATTATAACTTGAGTTTCTATCTCCTTCCATAAATTTGGTAACAAGAGCTTTCTGCTTCAAAAAACATTCAGTGTAACTGGTATGGAGTAACAGCTCTTCATTGGCTTTATGGAGGTCAACTTCAGAAATCAAACCCCTTTGGAAACTGTCTTCCATGTTAATCACTTTACTTTGAGCTTTAATCAAGTTCTCATGTATATTACCAATAGTGTCCCAGTTCCACTTCCTCAGCTTAGTTGCCACCTTCTTTTGGAGTTTCCACAGATTTATTTAGGGATTAGTATCACGTTCAGACCTCCAAACTTTACCTACTACATCCATAAATTGAGGGTGAAGGGTCCACATGTTTTGAAACCTGAAAGGAGCTATCAATGGGCTTTCAGCATTTTGGATTGTGCACAGGAGGGGCCTATGGTCAGAACCTGCCATGGCCAAATGAGAAATGACAGTGAATGGGAATGTTTGAACCCATTTTGAGTTACCAAGCATTTCGTCAAGTCTTTCCCACATGGAACCCCTTCTCCAAGTAAATTCAGGACCTTGATACCCCAAATCAAATAATTCAGCCTCAGAAAGGAAATCATTGAATATATTCATGGTAGAAGAAATAGGTGGCCTACCACCTCTTCTTTTAGAAGGAGAAGAGATACAGTTTAAATCACCCCCCAAAATCAAAAAAGAGTTCAGAGACTGACCAATTTGAGTTAACTCAGTCCATAAGGTGGATTGATTAAAGGCAAGACTGATAGCATAAATAAAGGTGGCATATCCAATATGAGCACCAACATGGAATTGGATGTGAACAAATTGGGAATGATTTAACAACACAGACCACTGAAGTCCAGCTCTAGCAAAAAGCCAAATTTTGTTATTTATATTGGAGAAATGATCAAATTGAGGGAAATGTTTCTGAATTTTATGGGAATTTTTAGTAACCAATGGTTCAAGAATGGCAAAATACCGCACTTTATGAATTCTCACCAAATTTTTTAGTCTCTTTAGAGAGGAGGGGTGAGCAATACCCCTAATATTCCAAACAAGGAACTTAATCATTGAGAGAAGGTCCTCCCTTTCCCCTAGTCCTAGGAAGGTGATCCACATTAGAAGTTCCCTCCATAGGCTGTTTATTTTCAACTTTACCTTTTTTCTTCTTATGGCTTCTTTGGACTTGCCAATCTTCTGTTAGAACATCTACCAAACTGTTGATAGTGTGATCTTCAACTCTAGAAGGTTTTACGTTTAATAAGCTGTCATCTTGTATTATCTTTTCCTTTAAATTACTGTTATTGCATAGTTCATCCCCTTGCTCCCCAGCATTACTACTTAGCACAATCTCAACTGTGTTATTTACCTCCACATCAGTAGTATCAAAACCCCCAACCAATTCAACAGCTGTCTCAACTGGCTTGGAATTAGTTGTTCTAGTCCTTGGAGCTCTTTTTTTATTTGGAGGGTGTAGTCTACAACACTTGTCCACACTATGTCCAAACATTTTACAATGTTGGCAATAGACAGGCTTTTGTTCCACAAGTATCTTCTGCCAAAAACCTTCCTCAGTAGTTCCAATCCAAACTCTATCAATATCAGGCAAAGTAATGTCCCTCTCAATCAAGACTCTAGCTCCAGCTGGTCTGGCCACATTATATGTGGGGGCATCAATTTTTAGAGGGCAACCAAGTACTCTACCATTGCTGAACAGCACATTCTGATGGAAATACTGAATTGGTAAATTAGGGAACTTGAACCACATTGGAACTACAGGAGGTTCCTTTGTGGGATCAAACTCTGGAGTCCATTTCAGCAATTTCATTGGGACACCATTAATGATCAAAGTCTACTTTGCAAACACCCTTGCATAATCTTCTTCATTAAATAAGGAAATCAGAAGGTGCCTTCCATCTACTAAACCCAGCCTCCAAGCTCCTGTAAGTTTCAAATCCACAAAGTACCTCCTTACCAAGTCCATCTTAGGATGGCCATACTGAAACTTACCCACCAGGGTAAACTTAACTTTTTCATCAAGTTTGAAGATTTTCTGGGGAGAAAAGATGATAGCAGGTTCCCCTTCCTTCAAACCTAAAGGATTAACAAAGGGGAAAACCTCTCTCCCAGCAGCAACATCATGCAAACATTGTGGGAAAACCAAGTGGTAAAAAGATTTAGGCACTTCAACACCACTTCCAACAACATCAAAAAAGGTTGCCTTGGTCCATTAGGCATTGGTATCAGCATCAATGAGGAAGGCCATTGGAGAAACACAGCCCAAAGAAACCCAGAACAGAAAAGGATGAAACAGTAACGGGGCTCTAAAAGCAAAAAGAAGCACAAAACAAAAACAGCTACAGAAAGGATGAAAGGACCAAAATAGCACCAAGTTCAGAACTCCAAACAAAAAGAGCAGAGAAAAGCAGCAACTTCAGAAAATCAATGGAACATTAATCCTGTTCAACAAGGATCTTCTCGGGCAAGACCACAACAAACTCTACCAACCTCAAGCACCCCTTGAAGAGAAAGTAAGCTTCTATATACAACACCACCACTACTCCAAGCAGCTCCATCACCTCCAAAACCCTAGCAGAGCGCAGCTAGGTCCAGCTGCCATATATAT
>JXCR01119122.1:45692-66001 GCA_002079205.1 Phalaenopsis hybrid cultivar
CTCCATAGTTTGATTTGGATGAGCTGGCCTCTAGGTTTGATTTGGGTGAGGTTCCATGGGAGTGGCTCTTGATTTTGGGCTTTTCTGTCCACTAGGCTGGCTGGCCGGCCAGGGGGAGGTGGCTAGGAGCTCAGGGAACCCAGAGGAATCCATCACAGCAATTTAATGCAAATGTGCTTGGATTTGGCAAAGATATCTTAAGCATGTGCATTTTTGGAAATGAGATCCCTTAATTTAGGGGACCTTTGGTCCATGTCTTGATTTAGGTGATTTCATGGTTTTTAGACTAGTCACTGAGTCCAACTAATGGCTGTGGTGGAGTTAATTTGGTGTATGGGTCCAAGTGGGTGCAAATGATCAAAACTTGGGTTTGGGCTAGATTATCCATGTCAACTAGCTCAATTGATTATTTCATTTGAACTAGATGGTCACAAGGAACAACTTTGGTGAAGGATGAAATTGGTTTTGAGCTCAATTGGAGGGTCAATTTGAGGGAATTTTGAACTTTAATCAATTTGGTCATGTTGGGCTANCCGGAATTGCCAAAACAGTCCAAAAATTGTTTGGGGTGCTATAACACCAGAATCACCACTATAATGTCTATTTATAGTTTTTTTTGTGATATAGCACCAGTTTAGGCGGTATAGGGCCACCAAGCCCACAGCTCCACTATTTTGCCTCGTTTCACTCCGTTTTAGCTCTATTGCGCTCCAGATTAATATACCTACAAAATGTACAGGAAAACAACATTTCTTTAAAGTGTAATTTCATTCCAAAACATGTGATAAATATGAAGGAGATTAAGCACAAAAAGATATATCAAAATGTGTCAGGTCAGATTTTTCTTCCTTGCCCGATTTGGCCCTAAATTGCACTATTTCTGGTTCATTTTCACCAAAGGTCCATTTCTTACACCTGAAAAAAAAAACATGCAAAATACCTTCCTTTAAAGTGCAATATTATAAAAAATAAATATAAAATGATCATGAAATGTAAAAAAAATAGGTAATTTTTAGGTGGATCAATCCTCAAAGGAGATTGAATCTGATAATGACAAAAGTTTTTAAGAAAGAAATTTTAAAATGGTTGGATGCAAGAATTATTTATCTTATTTCAGATAGTTCATGGGTTAGTCATATTTATTATATTCCTAAGAAAGTGGGAGTGACTGTAGTCGTAAATGAAAAGAATGAATTTATCCCAAAAAGACAAGTCATTGGATGATAAATTTGTATTGATTATAGAAAATTAAACACCGCCACTAGGAGAGATCACTTTCCTTTACCTTTTCTAGATCAAATGTTGGATAGAATCGCTGGACATCATTATTTTTGCTTTTTGGATGGATATTCTGGATACCACCAAATATATATTGCTTCTGAGGATCAAGAAAAAACAACATTTACCAGTCCTTATGGGACTTTTGCTTTTAGAAGAATTTATTTTTATTCATTTAATGCACCTAAAACTTTTCAAAGATGTATGAAGTCAATTTTGTGTGACTTAAATAAGAAAGAGAATGAAGTTTTTATGGATGTTTTCTCAGTTTTAGGAACTTCTTTTAATTCATGTCTTGATCATTTAACAAGTGTTCTAAAATGTTGTGAAGAAACAAACCTTATTCTCAATTGGGGAAATGTCAATTTATGGTTGTAAGAGCAATTGTGTTAGGACATATGATTTCTAAGAAATACATAGAAGTAGATCAAATAAAAATTCAAGTTATTGTTGAATTACCACCTTCTACTTGTATAAGAGGGTAAAAAGTTCTCTAGAACATGTTGCATTTTACATGCATTATATTAAAGACTTTTCAAAAATTTCTAAGCCTTAATGTCATCTTCTAGAAAAAAACACAAATTTTGATTTTAATGTGGAATGCTTGAAAGCCTTCAATTTATTAAAAGAAAAATTAATCACTGAAACTATTATTGTTTCACTTGATTGGACAAAAACTTTTGAATTAATGTGTGATGCTAGTGATTATGCTATAGGGGTTGTTTAAGGTAAAGTTTCAAAATAATTTTTAAAGTGTTATACTATGCTAGTAAAACCCTAAATGAAACTCAAATTAAATACAGTACTACTAAAAAGGAATTATTAGCTATAGTGTATGATTTTGATAAATTCAGGCTTTATCTTATTGGAACTAAATGTATTGTGCCTACTAATCATTTTTTTTAAATATTTAATGATGAAGAAGGATGCTAAACCACGATTAATTAGAGGGGTCATTTTGAAGCAAGAGTTTGATTTCCAAGTTGTCGATAAGAAGGGTACTGATAATCAGATAATTGATCATTTATTAAGGCTTGAAAAAGAAAATAATGTTAGCTTTAATGGTGAAACTAATGACAATTTTCCTCATAAACAACTTTATGCAATTAATGAAAGGCAAATTATTTGTTATGTTGATATATTTAACTACTTAGTTAGTAACATTTTACCCTACATATTAGATAGCCATCAAATTAAAAAGTTCATTCATGATGCAATTTTTTTTTTCTAGAAGACCTTTAATTATATAAACAATGTAAGGACTTAATTATTAGAAGATATGTACTATTGGAAGAAACCAAAGAAATTATGCAAAAATGTCATAAAACAGATTATGGGAGGCATTTTGGGGTTGATAAAACTGCATTTAAGATTTTACAATATGGATTTTATTGGCCTATGTTATTTAGAAATGTTAATGCTTACATAAAATCATGTGACATATGTCAAAGAGTAGGCAATATTTCTAGAAGAAATGAAATGCTCCTAAATTTTAATCTAGATGTTGAAATTTTTTGTGTTTGGGGTTTGGATTTTATGGGATCATTTATACCATCTTTTGGAAAAATATATATATTGATAGCTGTGGAATATGTTTATAGATGGATTGAAGCAATTGCTACACCTCACTATTATGTTAAGAGTGTTGCAAAATTTTTAATGAAAAATATTTTCACAAGATTTGGAATGCCTAGAGTAATCATTATAGATGGGGAAAGCCATTTTAATAACAAAACAATTAAAACATTAACTCAAAAGTATGGGATTAAACATAGAATTATCATCGCTCTTCATCCTGAAACCAGTGGTTTAGCAGAAGTATCCAATCAAGAAATTAAAAGAATATTAAAAAAAAGCTATAAATCTTAATAGGACAGATTGGTCTGCTAAACTTGACATTGCACTATGGGCCTATAGGACTGCTTACAAAACTCTTATAAGAATGACACCATATGAGCTCATATATGGAAAATCTTATCACTTATCAATTGAATTGGAGCATAAAGCTTATTGGGCTATTAAAGAGTTCAATTATAATTTGAAAGCCGTTGGTGAGAAAATATTAATGCAATTAAATTAGTTTGATGAGAGGAGAAGAGAATCTTATAAGAATGCCAGAATTTATAACGAGAAAATGAAAATTAGGCATGGAGGATTTTGACAAATCATTTTGAGCCTGGACAAGAGGTTTTATTATACAATACAAGATTAAAATTATTTTTGAGAAAACTTAAGTCTAAGTGGTCAGGGTCATTTATTGTAATAAGAGTTTATCCTTATGGTGTTGTTGATATTGAAGATCATAAAACTGGGAGAATAATTAAGGTAAATGAACATAGATTAAAAGCTTATATAAGTGGAGATAGTTATACATTTGAAGAGATCCTAATGTTGGGTCTACCAAAGTAAAAATCTTGGATATGTCGGGTTGACGACGTTAAACCAAGTTTTCTATGGGAGGCAACCCATTGTTATTAGTGTGGTTTGATTTAGTATGATTGAGAGTCATAATTTTTAGTTTTGTAATGTGTTTGCTTTAGTGTGGATCAATCAAACTTGATTGATGATTGGTGGATGTTTAGATTGTTAGCAGCTTGATTTGATTAATTATTGTTGTTATGATGAGTTTATGAAGTGATATTGAGTCTTACATGATTATAATGACACAAAATACGGGGAGATCCCGAAAAAAGACCACGAGTGCTTTACCAAAAGCTCTAATAAAATCATACAAAAAATCAAAAGAGAGAAAACCGCAAGCACTCGGATCGGGGCTAGGCTCAAATACTATATATTTATACTCGAGGGGCATCGAAGGCTACTATCANAAAAAAGACCACGAGTGCTTTACCAAAAGCTCTAATAAAATCATACGAAAAATCAAAAGAGAGAAAACTGCAAGCACTCGGATCGGGGCTAGGCTCAAATACTATATATTTATACTCGAGGGGCATCGAAGGCTACTATCAGTCACCTGAATGTATAGAGCCCGCCACTCAACTAGAAGGGTGTCCTACTAAACCTAACTTAGGAGCGTACTCCTTAGCTCGGTACCAAAGTGGACAGCAAACCACAATATATTTAAAATTTGTATTCCAGCATGCAGATGGATTTCAGGCATATAAAAAAAAGTTATATCAATTTTATTTGTAGTGAAAATATTTTTTTATAAATATTGTATTTTTTCTTATCATGTCTACTTTTATCAATTTTGAAAATTATGATTGTCCACGAGTCGATCACGTCATTGGGCGTAGGACTAACAATAACCTAAGAGGGTACGGGTCTCCCGTAAGTCTTGCGTCGATGAATGATACTATCATCGTATAGTTCATTGAGTTCCTAAATGGGGTCCCGATGTTGTAGGATAGAATAACATTCCGCTCTACCACCGGTGTGCCTTTGTCATCACTGCCCTAAGCCCCAAAAAAAATTGACCTACTTGAGACCTTGTTTAATGGTTTCATATATAACAAAAGGTTACATATGCGCACTTATGTATCAGATATAAGCATAAAAAACCTGAACCAAGAAGCAAGGAAAGCAAACCCAAAAAGCAAGAAAGGAAAAGGAAGAAGACTAACCCACGTCCAAAATCCAATTAGAAAAGAGGAGCAAAAAAAAATGGTAGGAGGGTTAATCCAAAAACATTCAATTGACGGGACTTCTCGAATATGTAAGAAGGTGGGGAACACTCCCCATGCTAGTCATGAAACACTTCCAAGAAGAAAAATAACTTAGAAACTTCCAAGCCATTCCCAAATATCAAAAAATTCTTCATATTTTCTTTCTCGCATATTACAATCAATTCGTCCTGTAGGACTGGCCCTGAAACACTTCCAAATATCTCATGAATCACTCATAAAAAGGGGCATTCAAGGTCTTTCAAATATTCAAGAATTAAAATATTTCATTTCACTATCCTCAAGAAATTCCACTCTTCATCAAACTAGAAGTTTCCAATGCCAAATGAACCCAAGACTATACAGGGAACCTATAGAAGTGTTTGCGGCCAGGACAGTAAGGAACCGCCAAAAAGGTGAGCAAAGGTGCCGACCAACATGAGTAAGGAAGCTCACGGCCAGGGCAATGATGGGGCAAACCAAACCCAGCTCATTGGCAAGGATAGCAGGAGGAGTCACCTAACCAACAACCAAATCAAGGGGCCACAACAAAGAGGCTCACGGTCAGAGGTAGCAACACTGGGGAAAACACCNTAGGTGAGCAAAGGTGCCGACCAACATGAGTAAGGAAGCTCACGGCCAGGGCAATGATGGGGTAAACCAAACCCAGCTCATTGGCAAGGATAGCAGGAGGAGTCACCCAACCAACAACCAAATCAAGGGGCCACAACAAAGAGGCTCACGGTCAGAGGTAGCAACACTGGGGAAAACACCAACCAACATCCAACACATAGGAACCACGGGTAAGGGCCTACGAATAAGGATAGCAAGGGGATGACAAAACAGACAACCAAACCAAAGTTCAGAAGTAAAATTCCCAAAAGCCTTTGACATTAACCACCACCACATGCATGTGTTTCGAAAATAGAATGGCAGCAAGAGAAAATAGCCAGTACTCTAAAAGTAAGCTTTTTCAAAGCCTCGCAAACCAAAATTTCATTCGACATAACATTTGAATAGGGGGACAACAACAAAAAATAGAGATANCCAAAGCCTCGCAAACCAAAATTTCATTCGACATAACATTTGAATAGGGGGACAACAACAAAAAATAGAGATAAGCCTTTAAAGCGAGCTTTTAAAAGCCTCAAATCCCACATTCCAGCTACACCAGTGTTTCGGACAAGGGAGATGGTCGCAAGGAGCAAAACCAAGCCCCTAAATTAAACTCCAAAAGCTTAAAAAACAAACAGACTTTCTATTCAAGAAATAATTCGAGCAGAGAAGCCGTCATAGAGAGCCAAAACCTAGCCCCCATAAGGCCAAACCGAGCCACAAAACCAACTCTCGAAGCATTAAAACAGGCTCCAACATATATTCAAACAGGAATAGCAGCCTAAGGAGCAAAACCGAACTTGGAAAGTGGCCAAAAACCAAGCCACCACAAGGCCAAAACCGAGCTACTACAAGGCCAAGAACCGAGTTTTCCACACAGCCAAAACCCAGCCACTACGAGGCCAAAATCGAGCCACTACAAGGCCAAAACCGCAGCCCAAAATGTAATTAAAACAGGTTAGAAACCGCAGCCACATTAAAAGCTTAGAATGAATGTTTCTACCTTGTTGCCCACCATAAGAACAATGAGAAAATCTTGCCTACGAGAAAAGAGAAATTTACACACAACATATGCAAGTATTTATATACAAATCATGCAATTATTATATATTTACATACCAAACAACTAAAAAAAAGTTTAGCGACGTCATACAAAGTCCTCAACACTTTAGACGAACATGCTATTGCCATATATTTCCATGCATAGTATCATCACGCCAAAAGTAACATGAAGGCCCACGTAAAAGTTTAAGTGATGGTTATGTAAATTCAATAAGAAATGATTGATATGTATATAATATTTGCAAGAATGTCGTATCTGTGTGCAACAAGATAGGGTTCAACCTCATCCTTAGCCGAGCTAAATCAAACACATGCAAAGGCTGAGCCAACCCACAGCTTTAAGTTGAGCAGCAATTTTCTAACATGCCCCAAACCATGTCTTAGGATAAGGTGGAATGTGTGAAAACATGAAGTTTGGGTGTTAAATATGTNCAAGATCGTGTTCAAACTCATCCTTAGCCGAGCTAAATCAAACACATGCAAAGGTTGAGCCAACCCACAGCTTTAAGTTGAGTAGCAATTTTTTAACATGCCCCAAACCATGTCTTAGGATAAGGTGGAATGTGTGAAAACATGAAGTTTGGGTGTTAAATATGTAAATATCTAAGAATTGGGTGGTATGTATGTAAAACCTGAAGTTTGGGTGTTAGATACATAAACACTTGATGAATAAAAAGAAAAAATCTGCACATGTATATGTTTCCCCTTCCATCCTTACTCACAAACCAGCTCTGCCAGTTTTTTTTTTTTTTTTTTTTTTAACTTGGAACCAGCTCAAAATATATTAAAGCAGCCAAAGCAAGGTTTGTAGATGCATGAACAGAGCAGATTTACAAAATTCTGTTGAAAACATAGATTAAGCAAAAGGCTAAGCAAGAGTAGAGTGCCATGGCATGAAATCAATGGAGAATTATCCCGGTCCAATTTTAACATAACCATCGCTGCCTCCCTTTTCATGGATGCAAAGGCGACATAGTAGCAACAGAGGCCAAAAATCAAGGAATAATTTACATGCATACCACTCAATTCCTGTACACTTACATATTCAACATCTAAACTTCTGTTTCTTTTTTACGTGCAAACCATCTTACCTATGCATTAAAACGTGAATTTGACATTCAAAAGTTAAATGGGTCATCTTCAAGTTAAGGCAAAAGAAATCAAAGCGAATTATATGAGGTTCATGTACAGTGTGCAGATTTTAGGATCTCAATTGAAATTTTCCTCACAAATTCCTTTCATCTTCATTCTATTTGCTGATAAAAGCAGTAGATAGTAATAGCTCAAGAACAAATCGATCCTCTCCAATAAGCATCATGTATCCATGAGTCTAGTTCTCTAAAAAAAAAATCAATAACCATAATAGCATAAACCAAAGAAGAGATCGAACTCTCAGATGGATCAAGACAGATTTTATTAACTCATTTGTCGATGATCATGATAATCCCTTGAGAAGGCTAAAGAAGAATAAGAGAAGAACTTACTTTCAAAGAGCGCAATGGAAACTTCAGAAATTTTGGAAGCAGGAATTCAAGCCCAGAAAGGAACCCCGAAATTCTCTACAAAGATGCTAACCCAGCAATCGTTCCCTCAAGCGAAATATTTATAGTTGAAAAAAAAAAGGAAAATGCAAGGGAGAGATCTTCCCTGTATGATGAGTTTGGGTAGGTGAGCCTCTTCACGACAGCATGGGGCGCTCAAGGAGGTTCGCTGGGTTAGAAAGAGCAGGCACAGGTGATAGGGATCATGATAAGGATCGCGTATGGGGCTTGTTAGAAACAGTGGAGCCCGGTCCACTATTCTTGGGCGATTACTTTGCTTTGGAGAGTCACACCTCTTCACAAATAACCATTCTCGTCTTCCTCATTTGTGAAGTGAAGCATCTCTTCACTCCCTTTTGTTCGTGATAAAAGCTTCAGATGACTCTCCTTCGATTGTGTAGTCATGCTTTGAGTTCTTCTTTGGTTTCCTCGGGATAGAGGAAGGTTTCATCGGAGCAGAGGAAGAGAAGTGCAAGGAGGAGCAGTTCCTTGCGGCAGAAGGAAGAAGAAGGAAGAAGAAGAAGATTGTTCTCTCTAGGCTTCTTCTTGGTGGCTTGAGGCAGAAGAGAAACTGAGTTTATTTCTCTTATAAGTTTGTCTTCTTCGGTGTATCTCGGTGTAGAGTTTTCTTTGGTGTATCTCAGTATAGAGAGAAGAACAGAGAGAAGAAGAAGAAAGAGAGCAACGAAGAGTGAGAGATTCCTTTTGTAAGTTGAGGCGATCGACTGGTGTAAATTTCTCTAGTAGTAAAATCCTTTGCAACTCCGTGGACGTAGGCAATTTGTCAAACCACGTAAATCTGTGTGTTTTGCTGTGTTGTTCTTTTCTGATGTGATTTTTCTCATTCTATGTTTCACTTCATTGATAATTCTCTTGGTTGATTTATATATATACCACATCAACTAGTATATCTATCTCGTAACAACAACAACTGGTATGAGAGCGTCGTTTCAGATCTGAGGAAGAATTATGGCTGCAAATGAAGTGAAGGTTTCAGGGATCGAGAAGTTTGATGGCTCAGATTTTGGTTACTGAAGAATGTAGATAGAGGATTATCTTTATGGGAAGAAACTTCATCTTCCGTTATTGGGGAAAAGACCATAAAAGATTGATGATGCCGAATGGAATTTGTTGGATGGACAAGTTCTTGCGTTATTCAATTGGAGGTCTGTTGCACACATCGTCATCAAGGAAAGGACGACTGCAGATCTCATGGCAGCCTTATCAGGTATGTATGAAAAGCCATCGGCAAATAACAAGGTGCACTTGATGAAAATGGTATTCAACTTCAAGATGGCGGAAGGTGTTTTTGTGCTCAACACCTGAATGTTTTCAATACTATCACAAATCAATTGTCGTCTGTGAAAATTAATTTTGATGATGAGATATGTTCACTGATCTTGTTGGCTTTTTTGTCAGATAGTTGGGAAGTCATGAGGATAGTAGTTAGCAGTTTTGCAGGTAAATCTAAACTGAAATACGATGATATTCGTGATTTCATTTTAACTGAGGAATTTCGCAGGAAAGATTTTGATGATGTCTTAGGTTTGAGTTTGGCACTGAATGTTGATTTTAGAGGGAGATGGCATGACAGGAACTCAAGTATATCAAAATCAAAGTTTAATAAGCAAACAATCTGTTGGAATTGTGGTAAGACTAGCTACATAAAAAAAGAACTGCAGGAATCCTAAGAAGATGGAGAATGATAGCGCAAATGTGGTATTTGAAGAATCACAGGATACACTACTGTTGGCAGTTCATAGTTCTGTTGAAGACTTGATATTGAATTCAGAGGCTTTGAATGTGGTAGGAAATCTACTAGAGGCCACAGTGTAAGCCGGTGATGGAAGTGAAGAGGAAAGTGGGTCCGGCGTACCCATTCCTATTATTCCACAGACAGATGCTGAAAAACGACAAAGCTATGAAGAAATCTTGCAAGATGAAAGTTTGAGAAATTGGGAGCTGACAGAACTTCCATCAGGGAAGAAGGCATTGCACAACAAGTGGGCGTACCAAGTGAATACTAAGTGTGATGTCAATAAGAGATACAATGATAGACTTGTTGAAAAAGGTTTTTAGCAGAGGCAGGATGTTACCCACGCAGTGGGAGTTGTTAGGAGAGACAAGAGTGACCCAAGAAATAGCTTTGAGGTGCAAAGCTATGTAGGGCTTGCTGATATGTTGGTTGAGGGTGTTACTCTTAAGAAACTGAAGTTGCACATAGCTTCAACTTCAGTTTTTCTTCTAGAGTGAAGACAGAGGCTTTGAGTTGTAGAGGTGTAGGATTCAAAATGGAGGATTCATGTTTGAAGAAAAAGGTGACACCACCAATGGAGGATATCAGTTTGAGGAAGAAGATGTTGCAACCTGTGCACCGTTCTCCAAGTGGGAGAATTGTTTGAAACAGTGGAGCTTGGTCTATGCTTCAGTGGTTACTTTACTTTGAAGAGTCACACCTCTTCACAAATAACCATTCCAGCCTTCCTCTTTTATGAAGTGAAGCATCTCTTTGCTCCCTCCTGATCGTGATAAAAGCTTCGCATGGCTCTCCTTGGGTTGTGTAGTCACGCTTTGAGTTCTTCTTTGGTTTCCTTGGGATAGAGGAAGGTTTCCTCGGGGTAGAGGAAGAGAAATGCAAGGAGGAGCGGTTCCTTGTGGCAAAAGGAAGAAGAAATAAGAAGAAGAAGATTGTTCTCCCTAGGCTTTTTCTTGGTGGCTTGTGGCAGAAGAGAAGTTGGGTTTATTTCTCTTGTAAGTTTGGCTTCTTCAGTGTATCTCGGTGTAGAGTTTTCTTCAATGTATCTCAATATAGAGAGACAAGAATAGAGAGAGAAGAAGAGAGAGAGAAATGAAGAGTGAGAGATTCCTCTTGTGAGTCAAGGTGATCGACTGGTGTAAATTCCTCTAGTAGTAAAATCCTCTGCAACTCTGTGGACATAGGCAATTTGCCGAACCACGTAAATCTGTGTGTTCTGTTGTGTTGTTCTTTTATGGTGTGATTTTTCTCACTTTATTTTTCACTTCATCGATTGTTCTCCTGTTTTATTTATATATGTACCACATCAAGTAGTATATCTAGATCTCGCAACAACAACAGGGCATGGTTGCGCGTGAGCAAGATGGGGAAGGATTTTGTCGAGCGTGTGAATGGGATGGGGGAGAAGAGCTTGCGTGCGATAGAAGAGAGTTGCATCCATGGTTATCTTGTGGCAGAGGGTATGAGGGGACAACAGAGCCAGAGGTGGAAGTCTGGGCATGCGAAAGGTCTACAGATTTAGGATTTTAGGGAGAGGGAGGAAATACTTAAATATAATAATAATAATAATAATAATAATAATAATAATAATAATAATAATAATAATATTAATAATTTATAATAAACTTCATTTTGTGCATTTTTTGCCAGACACACCATCTTTGTGAAATGAACATCTCTCTTAGGCAAAATTGACGTTTTGGACATGCCGGTGCAGTTCGTTTTGTCATCCTAGATCATCCTTGCAACCTCCTCAACGACCGGGTCGAAAACGCGTCAAATTTGATTTCTGACAAAAGTTTGGTTTGAACTCAATTGATCAGAATGGTGTAGATGGTTTTCATGAAAGGTTTAAAAAAGATTTGGAGTGGTTTTGAATTGATTTGGAGGTTCAATTTGGAGAATTTTGATCACTTCATCAATTTTGGGGTGTTGGGTTTGACTGTGGTTTGGGTTAGGCTAAGGTTGGGTTAGGTCCAAATTGATGGTTNGACGACCAGGTCGAAAACGCGTCAAATTTGATTTCTGACAAAAGTTTGGTTTGAACTCGATTGATTAGAATGGTGTAGATGGTTTTCATGAAAGGTTTAAAAAAGATTTGGAGTGGTTTTGAATAGATTTGGAGGTTCAATTTGGAGGATTTTGATCACTTCGTCAATTTTGGGGTGTTGGGTTTGACTGTGGTTTGGGTTAGGCTAAGGTTGGGTTAGGTCCAAATTGATGCTTCAAAATGGTCTAGAGGAATGTCATAAAGAGTTTTCAACATAAATTGGGTGCCAATTTTGAGGTTAAGGCATTGAATTAGGTAGAATTTGGGGACATGGCCAATTTGGGGCAATATTAGGGATTTTAAATATGGGTTGAAATTGAGTGAAATTGAGGCTTGACCAAGGCCAATTAAAGGTCCAATTTGATGTGTAGGACTTTTATGAAGAGCTTAAGGATTCAAATTGTGGCAAATTGAGTAGGCTATGAGGTTCAATTAGGTGATATTAGGTCATAGGGCCAAAATTGGAGGTTTGACTTGGATCAAAATTAAGCTCAAAGCATGGTTCAATTGGGTNATCGATAAAAATTAGGAAACATTATATTCAAGGATTTCAAAAGAATCAGACTTTTCAATGAGATCAGACGTAGAGGTGTGAAAGGGGATTGGTTCAAATTTGGAACATTTAGAGTCCAAAGGAGGAAGAACTAGGGGATGTCATAGATCTAGAGGAGAACCTTGGTGACTTCCAAATCCAAAGGAGGAAGAACTAGGGCATTTCATGGATCCAGAGGAGAATCACAGTGACTTCCCAAGCTATCTTAATGTTTGGCTTCACTTTTCAGGAGAAAAATTTAAGAGTTTCATTATGTCAATTTTATTAGTTAGGGCTTACATTCGTGTGAAAAAATCACACAAATAGCTTGGAAGATGTGAGGGTTTAGGTCGTGACAAACGAAAACCTCAGAATCTTAAGACGAGTTACGGTTTATACTGTATAGCAGGGTTGTACAAAAGCCTAAAAATAAGGTGAGGATTTACGTTGCATGAGTAAGCAACCTCGAAGTTCTATGGTTTTGTTGTTTAAGTCTAAGGAAGGAAGATTGGTTTAGCTGGGGAAGACAGATTTTGCTGTTGACCGTGCTGCCCACCATGCTAGCTCCAAGCTCCTTCCGCGACGAGTTTGAGTTATCTATTGTGTCCGTGTTGCCCACCAAGCTAGCTCCAAGCTCCTGCTGCAACGAGTTTGAGTTATCTAGTGTGTCAAGTTGTGCTGCCCACCATGCTACCTCCAAGCCCCTACCGCGACGAGTTTGAGTTTTCTAGTGTGTCAAGTTATAATGTCAAATCAGATGGTCCTATGGTTGAAGTTCTTTAAATTTTATAGGGGCATAATAAAGTTGATTAGAGCAACACCGGTTAGGATCATACGGTTCCTCGTTCCGACACCACTATTTTCTATTGGATTCACTTAGTCTAAATGAACTTACTAAACTCAACTTAATGANTTTTATATTAAGATGGGTTCGGACATGCTTCCTATAAGGGCAAGCCCATATAGTTAATTACATCCTAAAAGATCAAAGTCACCTAAGAAGACTGTCGATAAAAATTAGGAAACATTGTATTCAAGGATTTCAAAAGAATCAGACTTTTCAATGAGATCAGATGTAGAGGTGTGAAAGGGAATTGGTTCAAATTTGGAACATTTTATTGTAAAATCCAAAGGAGGAAGAACTAGGGCATTTCGTGGATCCAGAAGAGAATCACAGTGACTTCCCAAGCTATCTTAATGTTTGGCTTTAGTTTTCAGGAGAAAAATTTAAGTGTTTCATTATGTCAATTTTATTAGTTAGGGCTTACATTCGTGTGAAAAAATCACACAATTAGCCTGGAAGATGTGAGGGTTTAGGTCATGACAAACGACAACCTTGGAATCTTAAGACGAGTTACGGCTTATATTGTATAGCAGGGCTGTACAAAAGCCTAAAGATAAGGTGAGGATTTACATTGCATGAGCAAGCAACCTCGAAGTTCTATGGTTTTGTTGTTTAAGTCTAAGGAAGGAAGATTGGTTTAGCTGGGGAAGACAGATTTTGCTGTTGACCGTGCTGCCCACCATGCTAGCTCCAAGCTCCTTCCGCGACGAGTTTGAGTTATCTATTGTGTCCGTGTTGCCCACCAAGCTAGCTCCAAGCTCCTGCTGCAACGAGTTTGAGTTATCTAGTGTGTCAAGTTGTGCTGCCCACCATGCTACCTCCAAGCCCCTACCGCGATGAGTTCGAGTTTTCTAGTGTGTCAAGTTATAATGTCAAATCAGGTGATCCTATGGTTAAAGTTCTTTAAATTTTATAGGGGCATAATAAAGTTGATTAGAGCACCAGTTAGGATCATACGGTTCCTCGTTCCGGCACCACTATTTTCTATTGGATTCACTTAGTCTAAATGAACTTACTAAACTCCTTAATGAGATTTTATTTAGACCGTGGGAAGCCTCGTTAGCATCGTAGGTTACCTCCTCCGAGGGGTTCCCGATCTTCCAATAGAGACCTTTTAATTTAGTTGAAGTGTAGGTTACCTCCTCTGAGGGATTCCCGATCATCCGATAGAGACGTCTTAATTTGGTTGAAGTACTAAACTCAACTTAATGAGTTCCATAATTTCATGGATTCACTTAGTCCAAATGAATTTACTAAACTCAACTTAATGAGTTCCATACTTTCATTTAGCAAATGAACTTACGAAACTCAACTTAATGAGTTCCATAATTTCATTTAGACCGTGGGAAGCCTCGTTAGCAACCGTATTTACCTCCTCCGAGGGGTTCCCGATCTTCCAATAGAGACGTATTAATTTAGTTGAAGTTGTCCAACTTAATGAGCAAAATGAACTTATCAAACCCAACTTAATGAGTTCCATAATTTCATTTAAACCGTGGGAAGCCTGAATGAATTTATCAAACCCAACTTAATGAGTTCCATAATTTCATTTAAACCGTGGGAAGCCTCGAAACCCAACTTAATGAGTTCCATAATTTCATTTAAACCGTGGGAAGCCTCGTTAGCAACCGTAGGTTACTTAATGAGTTCCATAATTTCATTTAGACCGTGGGAAGCCTCGTTAGCAACCGTAGGTTAATTAATGAGTTCCATAATTTCATTTAGACCGTGGGAAGCCTCGTTAGCAACCGTAGGTTACCTTCTCCGAGGGATTCCCGATCATCCGATAGAGACGTCTTAATTTAGTTGCAATTTTAGTTTTGTGTCGAGGGATTCCCAATTATCCGATAGAGACGTCTTAATTTAGTTGCAATTATAGTTTTGTGTGATGTTTGTGATTAAATTTTGAGTTGTTTTATATTTTGAAGGTTGTGGTGGGGGATTGTATCTTGTTTGATTTTAGTTTTGATTTTGTGGCTATCTTGATAGTTTTAATTTTCATGCAGGGTGGCGTCATTGTTTAGCATGCAAATTTGCAGGTATAACATTACAATATGAAAGTACAAGAAAGACAACGTTGAAAACTGTAAAAGCGTACCTGACGAGTCTTCTCGTTCCACCACCTNTTCATAGAAGAAAATGTGATTTTTCAAAATTTAATTTAATTTATATAATTATTTACATGCAAAAATAAGATTTTTCAAAGAAAATTCCTAACTTGACCAAAGTAAATTCTAATCCCTTGAAATTTTTATTGGATATAACTTTAGGCTAGAGAAGCCTTTGGACCAAATTTTATGATTTTTTTTAATTTTATTTAAATTATTACAATTATTTTAAATTATGAAGTATTTATTAAATATAAAATATTTTAAATGGGCAAAATTAAGTTTTGCATTTTTGAAAAATCTCCCTAAGGTCAGACAACCCAAGGAAGCAAATTTTATCTTTTTTTTATTTTTCTTTGATTTATTGAAATTATTTTAGTGGAAGTCCATTTTTTAGCCTTTAAAAATTATTTTAAGCTTCAAAATATCATATCTTTATTTAGAGAATCAGGAAAAATATCGCAATTGTTTCTAAGTGCTTAAAAAACAATTTAGAATATTTTCATGAATTTTATTATTTTTCTGATTTTTAATTATTTTTAATATTTAAAAATAGGCTAAAAATGAAGTTTTTATTTTAAATACTATTTTATTTTTATAAAATACCCCTGATNTAATTTAGAATATTTTCATGAATTTTATTGTTTTTCTGATTTTTATGAATTTTTAATTATTTTAAATATTTAAAAATAGGCAAAAAATGAAGTTTTTATTTTAAATACTATTTTATTTTTATAAAATACCCCTGATCATAGAGAACTCAAAAAATAAGTTTTTATAATTTTTTAGTTTTATTTTGATTTTTAAAAAATCATTTAAGTGCCAAAAAAGATATTTAACTTAAAAAATCAAGTTAGACCATAAAATGTAATCAAAATGCTTTGAAATTTTTATGGAGAGTTTTTTGGATCCTATAAAACAGTGGAAATTAAAAATCAAGTCATTTTGTTATTTATAGTTTCCAAAATTAATTATCTTATTAATTTAATGTTTGTGAAAATTAGGTGAATTTTAAATGACTTAACTCATGAAAAATTTTTATAAAGGTTTTCTGGTCCTAATAAACCTTCAAAAATTTTCTTGGATTTTTCTAAGCAACATGCTAATTATTACAATTAAATTAAGCAAATAATGTGCATAAATTTGAAAAATATTGATCTCTATCTAGAGGTCTCCTATAACTTTGGAAAAATCAGGGAATGTTTCCCTTGACAGAGACTACAACATGCCAAAAATTCAAGCTATGGTGATAAGTCTACATGCATGGAGAGTTAAAATACTCCTAACACTTATTAATTTTTTTAAAAATAAAATATTCATCAAATTGATATAAATTTCAATCTACATTGTTCTCCTCTGTTCAATGAGCAAGTGAGTATTTTTATTTTATTTTTGTGATTTTTCTACACAAAGTTACATATTTTGGAAGTTTTAGGGATTAAATAAATAAGACAAAGCCCCTATTTTTCTACTTATCCATGTCAACCTCGTACGGGTCGAACATGCCATGTGTCGCTGCCTGATTGGCGTCGCCAGCCAGCTCATTCCCGCCCCTATTAGACCTCGCTTCATCCGACGCGATCAGGGCCACCCGATCGATACACGCTCGATCCGACGGTCACGAGTCATCATCCCAAATGAACTGGACCCAAAACCCTCCATTTTAAAACGCTAATATCTCGCTTGATTATCAACGAAATTGAGTGCAATTTTTTTTAAAATGCTCGTATTGACTAGTAAAACACATCCATACGATTGATAAACCCTTAAATTGACTTGATAAGTTTAGGTTTTTAAAGGTAATTTTGGGGGTATTTTGGATGAATTTGAGGATTTTGACCAAATTTGGGATTTGGGGGTGTTTAGGTAATTTGGTTAGGTTTGGGGGTCAAAAGGCCAAGTTGGATATTTTTTTGTAGAATTGGGGTGCCGACCACTCTATATGAGCTATGGACCAATGGAAACCCCATTTGGGTCCTCTATGTACTGGTCTTAGCTAAACCCCAGCCTAGGGCTAGTGGGTTTAGGGGACCATCTACATGAGTCTCCCAAAAGATCAAGGGATGAAAGTTAACAAGTTTTAGGTTTAGGATTGTGAGTGATTGTGAGTGAGTGTGAGTGCAAGTGAGTGAATTAGCTCCAGACCAGCACCCAGGGTCAACCCTAAAGTCAGGCAGTCCTAAGGGGACTCTCCTTCAGCTCCCTCATAGTGACCCCACCTACTAAGTGCTAGAGGTTAGAACCAATATGTGGAACTTCAAGTTGAGCAAAGAAGAGGGTAAGATTTCTAATGGTAAGGGTTCCTTGTCTAGTTTTCTAAGAATAGTCAATAGGAAGGTCCTATGGCTAGACCATAGGCTACTAAAGAGGAAANTCAGCATAGGGCTAGAGGGTCTAGGAGACCATCTACATGAGTCTCCCAAGGGATCAAAGGACCAGAGTCAACAAGTTTGGGTTTAGGGTTGTGAGTGAATGGGAGTGAAAGTGAGTGACATTGAGTGCAAGTGGGTGAACTAGCTCCAGACCAACACCAAGGTCAACCCTAAGGTCAGGCAGTCATATGGGGACTCTCCTTGAGATCCTCTAAACTGACTCCACCTACTAAGTGCTATAGGTTAGGACCAATATGTGGAACTTCAAATTGAGCAAGAAAAAGTTTAAAAATTCTAAAGTGAGGGTTCCTTTTCTAGGTTTCTTGGAATAGCCAACAGGAAAGTCCTATGGCTAGACCTTAGGCTACTAACGAGGGAAAACTAAACCTCAACCAAAAGTGAGGTCAATAGTAAGATCTATATTTTGGTATTTAAAATTTTTAATTTCACCATGGATTTCTTCCACATTGTGGTTAAGCCAAAAATTTGAGATTTTTTATGAAAATAGTATGAAATCCATAGATGAATGTTTATATGGTTTAAAATGTGTTTGTGGGAGCCTTATGAAGTTTTTTTTTAATCTCATAGGAATTTTATCGAACATTTTTTAGATTACACATGGCTCCTGAAATGAAGAAAGGTGTCAGTGCTATTTTTGGTTGGAAGAGTTGCCCGTAACATATTGTCGGTCACCGGAATGGAAATCCCTTTGCCAGCTTTGAAGATATGTTTTAATTTACATATATATTTAGTTTTAGAAAAATATGAAATCAAACTGACCTGATATTTTTCAAAATTTAAATGAAAGAGCACTGTACCTCAAACTCTGTATCTATCCCGAAGGATAAACACAAGACTTGAGGATGAGGCTCGATCAAATAAACNCAGCATAATCACTTGCATCACGCATAAGTTCAAAAGATTTTTCCCAATATGGTGAAACTATAATTGGTGCAGCGATTAATTTTTCTTTTATTAATTTAAAAGTTTTTAGGCCTTCCTCATTAAAATTGAAAATTGCATCTTTCTCCAGTAAATGGCATAATGACTTAGCAATCTTATAAAAGTCCTTAATATATCGCCTGTAGAATCCAACATGTCTTAAAAAACTCCAAATTTCCCTTACATTTGTTGAATAAGGTAAATTACCGATCACTTGAATTTTAGCAGGATCTACTTTCATACCATTTTCTGATATTTGATTACCTATGTTGGCATTATTTTGGGGGTTGGTTTGTTTGTGGGGTTGCCCGTAACAAGCTGTCGGTCGCTGGAATCGAAATCCCATCGCCCACTTCGGAAGGACGTTGAAGTATGAAATCTAACTGACCCCATATTTTTCATGGTTTAAAATGAAAGAGCACTGTACCTCAAATCCTGTATCTATCCCGAAGGATAAACACAAGAGGCACTGTACCTCAAATCCTGTATCTATCCCAAAGGATAAACACAAGACTTGAGGATGAGGCTGTTTAAATGAAAGAGCGTTGTACCTCAAATCTTGTATCTATCCCAAAGGATAAACACAAGACTTGAGGATGAGGCTCGATAAAAAAAACTAAGGAAAGTATGACGTCTGTTTGGTCTGCGAAACCTTTGTATTTTCCCACAAGTTCCTAGCATTGTACTTCAAATCCTATATCTATCCCGAAGGATAAACACAAGACTTGAGGATGAGGCTCGATCAAATAGGATCCTGTATCTATCCCAAAGGATAAACACAAGACTTGAGGATGAGGCTCGATCAAATAAACTCCTATATCTATCCCGAAGGATAAACACAAGACTTGAGGATGAGGCTCGATCAAATAAACTAAGATATATGACGTCTGTTTGGTCTGCGAAACCTTTGTATTTGCCGACAAGTTCCCCTATTTAATATGGTCCGTTAGGTCTGCGAAACCTTTGTATTTGCTGACAAGTTCTCCTATTTAATATAAAGGATTAAATAGGTGAAGGATAAACACAAGAATTGAGGATGAGGCTCGATCAAATAAACTAAGGAAAGTATGACGTCAGTTTGGTCTGCAAAACCTTTGTATTTGCCGACAAGTTCCCCTATTTAATATAAATAATTAAGTTGGTCTGCGAAACCTTTGTATTTGCCGACAAGTTCCCCTATTTAATATGAAAGATTAAATAAAGCATAAACACAAGACTTGAGGATGAGGCTCGATCAAATAAACTAAGGAAAGTATGACGTCCGTTCTGAAATCTTTGTATTTGCCGACAAGTTCCCCTATTTAATATAAAGGATTAAATAGGGTTTATTGAAACCTTTGTATTTGCCGACAAGTTCCCCTATTTAATATAAAAGATTAAATAGGATTTAAAACCTTTGTATTTGCCGACAAGACCCCTATTTAATATAAAGGGTTAAATAGGGTTTATATTAAGCTGGGTTCGGACATGCTTCCTATACCCCTATTTAATATAAAGGATTAAATAAGGTTTATATTAAGCTGGGTTCGGACATGCTTCTTATAAGGGCAAGGCCCTATAGTTAATTACATCTTAAATGACCAAAG
>JXCR01119122.1:68302-78917 GCA_002079205.1 Phalaenopsis hybrid cultivar
GACCCAGTCGACCAATCACTTGCATGTTTGCATGTTTTTGCTTCAGTATGCATGCTTATTTGTTTGCATGTTGCATCGTATATTTTGCATTTGCATTTGCCCGTATGTTAGTGGCTCCCCTAAGTGAAGATTATCACTCTCTCCAGGTCACTACCTCCTCAACATACCATTTTTTCAGTTGTTGCCGCTACAACATGCCCACCTCCAGGTCACTACCTCTTAACCATACCCTTTTATTTGGGTCGTTGCTGCCATAGCATGCCCACCTTCGAATCATTGCCTCTAGACATACCATTTTGCTCAGGCTGTTACACCCCATGACATGCCCATCTTCGAGCCACTACTTCCTTAGCATACCTTTCTGTTTGGGCCACTGTCGCCATGACATGCCCACTCTTTCTAAGTTACTGCCTCCAAGAAATACTCACCTTCACCACTTTTTGTGCACTTTCTCACTGATTATTGCATATCTTGCATGTTTGCATGTGTGTTCATTGAGTGCTTCTCGAGTAAGGTGTGAATACTTTCTATACATATTCTTTTACTCAATGCAAACTCACTTGCAGTTGGTATCTGCCGGTCGCATGGCATCCCGGGTCCCTTAAGCATGTGTAATTCGACATCATAGGTAGTTTGAATTAACGATACATCCCTTTAGTGTGTGTCATATTGCATGTAACATCTTTGCACTCATTTTCATGATGTAGGTTTGCCCTTTTGTGCACCCATTGTGGTTTTTTCATACTTCGGTCAAAAAATCACAATGTAGGCTTCTTGCATGTCTGTATGCTTACCCATTCACCTTGATTACTATCCTATTCATTTGGAGAGTGACCTATTTGTTGGTCATGATACTCAAACGAGCATTGCCCGTGAAGATGTCTCCACTAGCAGTGCGAGTTTCTGTATCACGAGTAAAAAACATGTATGAATGTGCTAAGGAACCAAGGGTTCTGACGTGTGTCGCATGTGTCATGAACTTGCGTCATAAGTTTACTATTTTAAAAGTATAAAATGAATAATTTTATTATTATAAGCATTATCCATCTAATTTTAAAATTATATAAGATAGGTCATATGTGAGGCTAACTCATTTAAAATTTCACCCACTCTCATGTGACGTGCTTTAGATCACTTGGATCTTTATGATGGGGTTGGTGTNGTGTTTGTGAAAATTAGGTGAATTTTAAATGACTCAACTCATGAAAAAATTTTTATAAAGGTTTTCTGGTCATAATAAACCTTCCAAAATTTTCTTGGATTTTTTTAAGTAACATGCTAATTATTACAATTAAATTAAGAAAATAATGTGCATAAATTTGAAAAATATGGATCTCTGTCTAGAGGTCTACTATAAATTTGGAAAAATTAGGGAATGTTTCCCTTGACAGAGACTACAACATGCCAAAAATTCAAGCTATGGTGATAAGTCTACATGCATGGAGAGTTAAAATACTCCTAACACTTATTAATTTATTAAAAATAAAATATTCATCAAATTGATATAAATTTCAATCCACATTGTTCTCCTCTGTTCAATGAGCAAGAAAGTATTTTTATATTATTTTTGTGATTTTTTTACACAAAGTTACATATTTTTGAAGTTTTAGGGATTAAATAAATAAGACAAAGCCCTTATTTTTCTACTTATCCATGTCAACCTCGTACGGGTCGAACATGCCATGTGTCGCTGCCTGATTGGCGTCACCAGCCAGCTCATTCCCACCCCTATTAGACCTTGCTTCATCCAACGCGATCAGGGCCACCTGATCGATACACGCTCGATCCGACGGTCACGAGTCATCATCCCAAATGAACTGGACCTGAAAACTGTCCATTTTAAAACGCTAATATCTCGCTCGATTATCAATGAAATTGAGTGCAATTTTTTTTAAAATGCTCGTATTAACTAGTAAAACACATCCATACGGTTGATAAACCCTTAAATTGACTTGATATTCATGAATAATTAAAAGAAGCTCGGTTTAGGGTTAACTTTGAATACCTTGGTCCAAGAGGGTTAAGTTTAGGTCTTTAAAGGTAATTTTGGGGGGTATTTTGGATGAATTTGAGGATTTTGACCAAATTTGGGATTTGGGGGTGTTTAGGTAATTTGGTTAGGTTTGGGGGTCAAAAGGCCAAGTTGGATATTTTTTGTAGAATTGGGGTGCCGACCACTCTATATGAGCTATGGACCAATGGAAACCCCATTTGGGTCCTCAATGTACTGGTCTTAGCTAAACCCCAGCCTAGGGCTAGTGGGTTTAGGGGACCATCTACATGAGTCTCCCAAAAGATCAAGGGATGAAAGTTAACAAGTTTTAGGTTTAGGATTGTGAGTGATTGTGAGTGAGTGTGAGTGCAAGTGAGTGAATTAGCTCCAGACCAGCACCCAGGGTCAACCCTAAAGTCAGGCAGTCCTGAGGGGACTCTCCTTCAGCTCCCTCATAGTGACCCCACCTACTAAGTGCTAGAGGTTAGAATCAATATGTGGAACTTCAAGTTGAGCAAAGAAGAGGGTAATATTTCTCCTTGTCTAGTTTTCTAAGAATAGTCAATAGGAAGGTCCTATGGCTAGACCATAGGCTACTAAAGAGGAAAAACTAAACCTCAACCAAAAGTGACGTCAACAAAAGGTAGAGGACAATTTAGCTTTGATAGTGAGAGCTTTTCTAGGTCTAAATTCCAGGATAGATATGGAGATCTACAATCTAAGAAATTGATTGCAGAGCAAACTTTTCTTCGTCCTGGGGGAATTGTTGAATATCTGATTGTTGAACGAAAGTGGGAGAATTTCTTCTACTTCATTGTAGTTGTTGTGATTTCAATGGTCGTGATTTCTATACAAATCTTTTTGATGAATCTGAAGATTTGGTTTATGTTCGTGGGCAGTATGTGGATATTAGCTCAATTTAGATCAATCATATTTATCAGATGCATAGTGTTCCTACCTGCCTTTATTCTGAATTCAATCCTTTTGATACTAAACTGGATAAGATCATGGGATTCCTGACTAATGGAAATGGTGTTTGGAAGATAAAGAATGGATGCCAAGTAAACTTTTATTATTTTTAAGCTTAACATTCATTCTCGTGCATGAAATTATTTTATTTATGGTAGATTACTTCCTACTAACCATTTTAGTGAGGTAACCCGAGAAAGAGCCACTTTGAACTATTACATTCAAATGAAGAAACCTATTAACATTGGCTCATTATATACAAGAATATGATTATTTCTTCTAAGGGAGGAACTACTGGAGGTATGGGTTTTCTTTCTCTTATTTCCACCATGTGCAGTCAATCCAGAGTTAAGTATGAGACATGGGAGGAAACTTTACCGCCCCATAAGCCTATTAGAAAAATAAGTTTGGAGATTTATGGAAAACATACTGGTCCTAAATCTAGGAGTGTTGGTCAAGATATTCCTTCTACATCAACCTCTAGACCTTCCACTTCTGATATTTCTTCACTAGATATTGTAATAGAGTAATTTTTTATACAACAAGGAGATATTTTAACATTACAAAATCAAGAAGCACACATGGACCATAATGATGAGTATATGCATAGGAGAGTAGAATTTGATATTACTTATCATGAGGCTATGGAGAGATGCATAAGGAGCCATCATTCAGTGGAATTCCCAAATGACTCAATTTTACACCATATCAAAGAAGAGAGTTGGATGAGGNCCACTAGCTCTTAATTGACTTTGCAAACTGATCACTTGTGAGGTTAAAATCCATTGAAAAACATAATNCTCTTATATCCTTATCTTCATTTTACTTTTCTTCTGGAATTAAATAAATGCATGTTTAGAAATTTAGATTTGCTTAGATATTCTCTTATTTAATTAATGTGATGATATTTCCANTTCTTATATCCTTATCTTCATTTTACTTTTCTTCTGGAATGAAATAAATGCATGTTTAGAAATTTAGATTTGCTTAGATATTCTCTTATTTAATTAATGTGATGATATTTCCACTAGCTCTTAATTGACTTTGCAAACTGATCACTTGTGAGGTTAAAATCCATTGAAAAACATAATGACTTGGGAGGGCTATGATTTCACCAACTAGTAAATACCACATTTCATCTTGGGCAAAGCCGTTGCGATCACTTGAGGGGAGTGCAAATAAATAGAGAGATAAGTTATGATGGGCATAGAATTGATGTTTTGACAGTGAAAAACTAGATTCTTTTTTTAATTTAATCTAGAGTTTTGATCGTCAGGATCCCTAGTAGGCTTACATAGAGGGCACAGTGGGTAATTTGGNAGAGTGCAAATAAATAGAGAGATAAGTTTTAATGGGCATAGAATTGATGTTTTGACAGTGAAAAACTAGATTCTTTTATTAATTTAATCTAGAGTTTTGATCGTCAGGATCCCTAGTAGGCTTACATAGAGGGCACAGTGGGTAATTTGGAAGTGAGAGGCCAGAATCTACTTAGCACTACTACACAAATTGGCGAGAAACTCTATGTTAGTCAATGTTCTTTGCAAGCTCTGAGAGGGGGTAAAGGATAGGAATGCTCCTATCTATCACAATAATAAATTTGATTTTTAAATATTCTATTCCTATACTAATTATGATCTCATCACACGTGGAAAGAGATTTTAATTGTTTAAGATCTTTCTAAAATTTTACCTGTCTCATTATTTTTTATTTTTATTTAATTTAGTTAATTATAATTTTAGCATAAATTAGTGAATTTAGGAAAACCGAACTTTTCAAAATTTTCAAACTAAGAGCTGATAATAGTATACTAGAGTTAGCCTAAGGGATTTCTTACCTCATTTCTCTAAGGGATTAATAGTGGGGTTTTTAAAGAAAGCCCTATATTATATAAAACGATACGTATACTTGTGTAGTATCTATAGTTCGTAAACTANTCAAACTAAGAGCTAATAATAGTATACTAGAGTTAGCCTAAGGGATTTCTTACCTCGTTTCTCTAAGGGATTAATAGTGAGGTTTTTAAAGAAAGCCCTATATTATATAAAACGATACGTATACTTGTGTAGTATCTATAGTTCGTAAACTACTTTCTATGTTTTATGATATTTTGATTTTGTACACTAGCCATTAAATATAAATTGGGTCAAGTTTTTTGTCATCTTTTGAAAGTTAAATTACTACGTAATTGTAAGTCGGGTCAGCCAATTAATTCCTCATTTTATGAGCCCTAGGCGTTGATCCTACTAGGTATGAATCCCAATTTATCGTGGCTTTAATGCTCCTAACTTTCTTTAGAGAAATTTTTGAGTTTGATCTTAGAGGATGGAAATAGCTTTGCAGCTAGTCTATCTTATAAGATAATGGCATTCATAGAACATAAAAAGCTTTGTAAATAGTCTGCCCTATGAAAGGTGAAAAGTTACCACTATGAGAAATCAAAGGGGGAAGCCCTTTACATTGTCATGCCAAAGCTGGAGGCGGCGATGCCACAAATCTAACCCTATGTGTCTAAGTGAGGTCATTGTGATGAGTTCAATGTGTCATCAAATGAGTTAGGTTTCATTGCATATGCATTGACCATCTTATTATATTTTTGCATGTGGTCATTTGTGGAATTTTTGCATGATTGCGTGAGCACATCAGGTTGATCGGTCATCCTAGGACAATCCCTAATCCTCTTTTGGGTTTGATTGGCCATCTTGGGCTGATCACCTTATCTTTTGTGTTTGATCTACCGCTACACATCGATCACCCTTCTTGGGTTCAATCGACCATCCTGGGCCAATCACCCTATCGTTTGAGTTTGATTGACTACTACGCGATGATCACCCGTCTTTAGGGTTTGATCATTCGCCCATGGTTGATCACCCATTCTTTTTGGGTTAGATTGATTATCCTTGATCAATCGACNTGTCGATCACCCTTCTTGGGTTCAATCGACCATCCTGGGCCAATCACCCTATCTTTTGAGTTTGATTGACTACTACGCGATGATCACCCATCTTTGGGTTTGATCATTCGCCCATGGTTGATCACCCATTCTTTTTGGGTTAGATTGATTATCCTTGATCAATCGACATGTTTCTTCAGT
This sequence comes from Phalaenopsis hybrid cultivar, assembly GCA_002079205.1. Classification (NCBI taxonomy): domain Eukaryota; kingdom Viridiplantae; phylum Streptophyta; class Magnoliopsida; order Asparagales; family Orchidaceae; genus Phalaenopsis; species Phalaenopsis hybrid cultivar. The sequence goes on from JXCR01119122.1 coordinate 74,359, forward strand.
CTAACCGACCAGCATGACCCAGTCGACCAATCACTTGCATGTTTGCATGTTTTTGCTTCAGTATGCATGCTTATTTGTTTGCATGTTGCATCGTATATTTTGCATTTGCATTTGACCGTGTGTTAGTGGCTCCCCTAAGTGAAGATCATTACTCTCTCCAGGTCACTACCTCCTCGACATACCATTTTTTCGGTTGTTGCCGCTACGACATGCCCACCTCCAGGTCACTACCTCTTAACCATACCCTTTTATTTGGGTCGCTGCTGCCATAGCATGCCCACCTTCGAATCATTGCCTCTAGGCATACCATTTTGCTCAGGCTGTTACACCCCATGACATGCCCATCTTCGAGCCACTACTTCCTTAGCATACCTTTCTGTTTGGGCCACTGTCGCCATGACATGCCCACTCTTTCTAAGTTACTGCCTCCAAGAAATACTCACCTTCACCACTTTTTGTGCACTTTCTCACTGATTATTGCATATCTTGCATGTTTGCATGTGTGTTCATTGAGTGCTTCTCAAGTAAGGTGTGAATCCTTTCTATACATATTCTTTTAGTCAATGCAAATTCACTTACAGTCGGTATCTGCTGGTCGCATGGCATCCCGGGTTCCTTAAGCATGTGTAATTCGACATCATAGGTAGTTTGAATTAACGATACATCCCTTTAGTGTGTGTCATATTGCATGTAACATCTTTGCACTCATTTTCATGATGTAGGTTTGCCCTTTTGTGCACCCATTGTGGTTTTTTCATACTTCGGTCAAAAAACCACAATGTAGGCTTCTTACATGTTTGTATGATTACCCATTCACCTTGATTACTATCCTATTCAATTGGAGAGTGACCTATTTGTTGGTCATGATACTCAAATAAGCATTGTCCGTGAAGATGTCTCCACTAGCAGTGCGAGTTTCTGTATCACGAGTAAAAAACATGTATGAATGTGCTAAGGATCCAAGGGTTCTGACGTGTGTCGCATGTGTCATGAACTTGCGTCATAAATTTGCTATTTTAAAAGTATGAAATGGATAATTTTATTATTATAAGTATTATCCATCTAATTTTAAAATTATATAAGATAGGTCATATGTGAGGCTAGCTCATTTAAAATTTCACCCACTCTCATGTGACGTGCTTTAGATCACTTGGATCTTTATGATGGGGTTGGTGTGGCAACCCCGTCAAAGCCGTGTTCTTTATACGGTGCACTTAGGTGCTAGGTTAAGATATTTTTTGATAGATGGTGTTCTAGGCTAGGATCCAGGTTGCTAGGTAGTCTTTTGTTGTCCAGCTATTATTTTTTTGTTGGAATTGTTACCTTAGCTAGGAATCATTATTATTTTGTTCTTTTGGTGTGACTGCATACTTGTTATGTAGGGTAGCATGTTAGGGTGCTTTTTTACAGGGATTCATGCCATATAGGCACACACACACAAGTATTTTATAAGGGAAGCATGTGATGATTTCAACTAACTCTTCTCTTGCAAGTGCTACTCAGCTCCTCCACCAGACACTGCTCATTATACATTGTGTGGCTTTCCCCCACTAACCTTATTTTTGTACAGGATTGAGTCTCTTCTTTTATTATGCACTTTTTAAATTCTAGGAGTGTCTTGTAGCAGAAATAAGATACGTGCACGAGTCTCAAGACATTTAGCATAGAAATTACACGATAGGACCGGAAGCTAATGCTCATGTCCCATATCTTAATTCTGCGTTTCATATTGATGTATAAAATTAGGACCGGACATGTATATGCAGAGTCCGATTGCCATTTTTCTGAGATATGTTGCCAACCCAGTGACACAACCTTTTTTATTATTTAAGTTTGGCTTATTTTGTTCTGTGCCTTATTGCATGCTTTAATTATTTATGTTTTCTGGAAATCACAATGCAATATAGACTCATTAGGATTCAAAATCTGAATTTTTCTACAAAATCCTAATAAAATATTCAAGATAATAAATTTTTAGGATTTAAAAAATTGGTCTTTTGCTTTTCTGCACGACCTTCTTGTCGGATTTTAAATGGGCTACAAAACCTCAGTTATGCTAATGGAGCCTTCATAATATTTAAGGACCACTCTAGATAATTGAATTTATATTTGCATTTTTCGAAGAGAAGCCCCCGTGTTACTCCAATCCGACCAGCCCAGCATACCTTTTATATCTAGGTGGTTGTCTAGTGCATCTAGGGTGTTAGAAAGCTCACCAACCTAGACACGGTGTAAGTCCTTTTGTTTAAAGCATTTCCATCTTTGTAGTTGAAACTCCTATTCTCTCCTTCCCTGAAGCATCCTCACCTCTTCGATGGTACAAGTACCACCTCTTAGAACTCCAGCTTATAGTCATATGATAGAGTTTTGTTCCTTTGACCATAAGTCTATCGAGGTCCCTTATGGACACTGTAATTCACGGATTGCTGATCGGGGATCTTAGGATGTGTAGGGTCAACTACCTTCATAGCCGGGTACACTTAGGGTTCTAGCAGTTGTGTATGATGGATCTGTGGTACATCGACCCAGGTACAACCTTCTAGGATTGCTCTACCTTTCTGTTGTTGAGCCTCATAAAGCCCTATCAATTGTTGACTTTGGTGATATCACTTTTAAGGCCTAAAGTAGATGAGCTGCCACCCATTTGGAATACGAAGATTTGTCCTCTGCCTTTATGACTCATACGTGCTTTGACGTGTTGGGATATCCCTGTCAAGATGATTTTGGTTAATTTTGTGGGCTCTGTATGTCGCTGAGTCGCTGCCCATTCTGGATGTGATAGACTCACTCTCTGCCCAATGGTTTAATGCGAGCTTTGATGCCTCATGACTTTCCCACATGGAATAACCTTCTTTGATGACCTATTGCTATGATTCTATAATTATATAAGCGAAACCCTTTTCATTGAGAGTTTTCTTAGGTACCCCCAAGATGTAATTAATTAGTAGGAACACACTCCTCTGAGAGTGCGCTTGACTTCAAAATAGGTACATACACCAGATTCTTTAGTTATGGGTAATTTACATAGATACTTCTTCGAGAATATTTGTACAAGGTGCCTCCACCTGATCTTGTTTTGGCGGACATACTTGACCTATCTTTGCGAGGTTTATCTCATTTAGGCTCTCAACTTTGTTTTGTTCTCTTGTTTGTCTTTTTGTCGTATGTCCCTTCTTATTTGGTTCTTCTTCTCCTTGAATGAATTATCTGATTCAGGAAGGAGATTTATTGACTGAGAAGTATCCGACGATTGACAAGTTGACGACTTCTTTTAAAATAAAAAAGAGAAAAAAATGATATGTCTGAGTGGTGAGAATAAGGTGATCTAATTCCTCACAAACACAATTAAAAAGACCACGGGTCAAGGAAATTTCCATTATGAATTATATTAATTTAGTTATTTCAATTTTTTTTCAATATAATTATATTATGACAATAAATGAATATTGTCATAATCATGAGAAGTAGAGAATTTTCATTCTTTAATTCTTCTCTCAGTCCCTCATCGAAGAGAGAAGAGAATTATATAATTAAATGTGTGCCCAGATATAATTGTATTTCTTATCAAGTCTTTTTCAGAAATACATTATGGAGATCAATAAGCCTTATGGGCTCCAAAGGCCCATATTAGAAGATTATGTTATTTTTAAGCCAAGCGCACCTGCTGATTTGGTCTATCTGAGCCCACCTACCAAATTGGTTGAACTGAGCCCACATGCCAAAGTTGTTGAGAGCCCACTTGCCAAANGATACATTATGGAGATCAATAAGCCTTATGGGCTCCAAAGGCCCATATCAGAAGATTATGTTATTTTTAAGCCAAGCGCACCTGCTGATTTGGTCTATCTGATCCCACCTACCAAATTGGTTGAACTGAGCCAACATGCCAAAGTTGTTGAGAGCCCACTTGCCAAATTGGTAAAAAACTAAGCTCACCTTTGTGAATGGTTAACCCAAGCCCACATGGTACAAGTGGTCAAGCAAAGCCAATCTGCCGAAGTGGTGGACCTGAGCCCAACTTGAATAATGAGCGCGGTAACTCGATATGAACCATTGGAAAAGACCATTTACATATAAGAACATGTGTCATTTCTTAATTATGACGTTACCTGACACCTGCATCACAATCTTTTCACAAATACATTGTGGATAGGTGTTGTACTGTATAAAATATAGTTATATATATATATTCTTTCACATATGGAAGGAGGTCATAGTGAATCTCAAGAGATTCACCCCGGAGGACATAGAAAAGGGTTTTAGTCCCTCCCTCTCTCTCTCGCTCGTTCGATCTCTCTCTTTACGAGGGAAGCAGAGATCCCTCCTTTGAAATATTTCCGATCACACAGGGTTCTTGAGAAAAAATATAAGGAGAAACAAGTGCACTAGTAAGACATTCATCACCTTCTCTTAAACTAGACAAGGTCTTACCTGTTTATATGAACTCACAAACAACACGAGGTTTTTTGCCCTAAAAGGATTCAACATAGGCTATTCGATCAAGTATTTCATTTATAGTAAAATTGAATAAAATGCCACATATATATATATATATATAT
>JXCR01119122.1:118823-131460 GCA_002079205.1 Phalaenopsis hybrid cultivar
TCAATGAATATTTTCCTATTTTTTTGCACTCAATCATATGAACTACATTCTCATTCATACAACCTCATGTGATTTTTTTCAATTGTTGACTGAGACAATACCAGCCCAATTCTTACATGTTATCACAACAAATTTTAACATCTGGATTGGCCAAATTAAGAATTAAATGAAGTGCATGGATTTAAATCACCCTCTTCCAACATTAAAGATCAATACTCTCCACAAGCTCTATCCAAAACTTAGTTACTTGTCATTTTATGAAGAAAGATAAAGAAAACTACTCAGAATCCATGGAGAAAACAAAACCACACTTTAGTTTGAAAAAAGAAATCTTTGTTAAATCAACAACAAGTCTCGATTGAATTTAAAAGTAGTCTAAAACGAAAAGATAAAAACTTATCTCAAGTTCTCCACCAAACTCTTGATGTTTCTTGGAATTTCTTCTCTTTTACAATCACTCAAAATAAAATAACAAAAAGGATAAAGTAAATAAAAAGTGGTTTTCCTGAAAAATCTCTCCGAACTAACTCCCAGAGAAGAACTTTCAAAACATGCCAATATTTTCAGGACTCTTTTCTAAGTCAAACTAACTCAGAGAAGAACTTTCAAAACTTGCCAATATTTTGAGGACTCTTTTCTAAGTTCTCTCTTCTTTCTTTTATAGTTTTTCAAGAGGTGCCTTAGGATCTCAAAACTGCCAATATTTTTAGAACTCTTTTCTAAGTCATCTCTTCTTTCTTTTATAGTTTTCCAAGAGGTGCCTTGGTATCTCTTCAAAATGTGTCTTGATTCGATGTGTTTGCCCAAGAGACGCATCCTTTCATGATAAATTTCGTCCATTGTGGTTATAACCACCTATTAAGCCAATGGGTGCCTCTAAAATCTCTTATAAATTCGTGAAAACCGATTTTGCTTGTCTAGTAACTGCCAGCGGTGCTTAAGCTCAGGGTCTCGGCACTTAGGCGCGGTGTTCTCTGTTTAACCAACGCTTAAGCACCGGATCTGGTGCTTAGGTGTCGAAACTCTTTACATAATTTTTCACCTTTTTGCTCCAAATTTGATCCTTTGTCACTCCTTTAAGCATTTTTTTTATTTTTACTTGTATCTGCAAGAAAAACACAAAAATACCTCTTCCATTAAAGTAATATCTCAAAAATAGGTATAAAAATGTGTCTATAAATACTATATATTTTAGGTGTATTAAATACCATGGATGGCATTTCTTTTTCTTTTGTACTTTATATAAGCATGAAAGAACTTTGTGTTCCCATCGCCCTCTATGAATTTGTTGATGGCAGCCTTTTGGCTAAGGAAAGCTTCTTGCTAATCAATAACATTGAGTAAATTTTCTTAAGCCATGATCAGGGAGCTTTCCTCAGCTTCATTGTTGAGGACAACAATTTCAGTAGTTATATCCTGCCTTTCAGCAAATTCTACATTCAAAAATATGTTGCCAAAGGTGTTCCATGCCCAAGATCTAAGAGCTTTGCTAATTTTGAGGTGTAAAAATAGAGTTCGATGAGGGGGACTTCATGGTATATACCTTTCCACTGTTGAGCAACAAATTTAGTAAAGGATGGGTGACTAGACCACAAATTTTGGTATTTGAAAGGGGTAGGAGAGAAAGGCGAAGGGGGAGGATCATCAATTGAAATCAGAAGTGGTCTGTGGTTAGACCCAGCTAAGCTTATATGGGTAATAAATGTGTGAAGAAAATTTATCAGCCAGCTGTTATTAACTAAGAACCTATCCATTCTTTCCTAGATCTTGCCCCACTTGCATGTAAAAGAAGGTCCATTGAAACAAAGATCAAATAGGTTGATTGTTTGAATGTTGTCAGTAAAGTTGGTAAGTTTAGATAGATTAGGAGCTCCATCACCAGTCTTTTCTATAGGATTTGCAATACAGTTGAAATCTCCCCCCACCATCCAGCTGTCAGTCAAGTTTGAGCTGATAGAATGAAGGATGGACCACAGTTCAGTTCTTGAAGCTTTGTTACACCCAACATAAACAAAAGTAACCAATCCTGATACCCTATTTAAACTAAAAGAGATGTGGAATATCTGATTGTGATCCAACAGAACAACCCAATTTAGCTCTTTTTTGAAAAAGATCCAAATCTTATTACTGGCATTAGTAAACTAAGAGAATCCATGAAAATTAGTAAAAAGCCTTTGAGGATTTTTATTAACTAAAGGTTCTAAAATGGAAAAGCACCATAGATGATGTTTTTTATTTAGATGTATTAGTCTCTTAAGGGAGAGTTGGTGAGAAATCCCTCTAATATTCCCGCACAGGAAATTAACCATCAGAATTTTGTTGGGATCTAGATCTTCTCCTTCCACTTCTGGCACTAGAAGGAGAATCCAGTCTTGGAGTATGATTATTAGCATTTGAAGTACCTTCCTGAAGCCTGTGTAGCTATATGTTCATCTTCTTTTTCTTTTTTGCCTTTTGAATTTGCCAATCCTGGTCTAAGGCTAGGGCCATTTTTTGGAGAGCATCTAAAGGTAGAGACAAGTTCTCTTTGTGGGGTCTAAGTTCCTCCACCTATTGTTGATTTGGTATAAACTTAGGATTAGAGTCCCCACTAGTCTCAGTGTGCACTTCCCTTGCCTCAAAAGGGGTATTAATCAATTTATTTAGTTCAGTAAGAGGGAAAGATACCACAGGTTCAATAAGGATCTGAGCCATATGGCAAGATTGATCACATTCATAATGGACAGCTCCCAGAGGTTTTTCTGCATTAGATATAGAAGCATTGCTGGGTTCTTTGGATTGGTTTTTTATAAGGTGGATGCAGCCTATAGCATCTATCTTAAGTGTGCCCAAACATTCTGCAATGAGGGTTGTAATAAGGCTTTTGTTCCATGACAATTTTCTGCTAGTGACCCTCCTCCAAAGTCCCTAGCCAAATTTCATTCAACTTTCAAAACCAATCTTGACTAGTCATGAAGTACAATTTGACCAGTTTTACCAATTTTGACCAAAATCTCAATGTTGCCTTTTAAGGCCCAATTTCCCCATATCACTCTCAATTTCTACCAATTTGACTTCAATCTTCCTCAATTTCAATTCCAAATCAAAATTCACCATGCCCAATCCCAATCAAAACTAATTTTAAGCTTAATTGAACCACTCTCCAAACCCTAATTTCAATTTTGAACCAAAAGCCCCAATTTTGACCATAGCCTCAAGTTTCCTTAAATTGAGCCCCTTAACTTTTCCAAATCCTTCAATTTTGAATTTCAAATTTTTCATGACATTCCTTTAGACCCAATTGGACCATCAAAGGGTCTCAATCCAAGCACTAATTTTATATTGAACCAAAAGCCCCAATTTTAACCCAAAAAATCAAAAGTTTTCCAAATCAAGCTTTATGACACTTAAATTCCACTCAATTGAGCTCCAAACACTTCATGACAATTTGTTAAACCAAATCCACCATTTAACTAGACCAAATCAAAGCTCTAGCTAAGTCCAAGTCCAAGTCAAAGCTTAAGCCCCCATTTTGAACCTAATCTCAAGTCTACCTCAAATCTTTCAAATTGATCGAAGCCTTAACCATTTATGCCATGCTAAAATACCCTTAGATGCTAATTAAATCACTTATAGACCAAATATTGAGCAATGGACCAAGGGACGCTTTATTTTACGGATCCCTTCCTTAAAAGACTAAACCAAGGAAAGATTTGCCATCAGTCATAAAACCCCAAGCCTAATCACCATTAAACCTTCTTTTGACCTCCCTAAGCAAGCTATCCACGAGCTTTGGCATTACCGACCAGCCAAGTCACCGAATAGCACCGAAATTGAGAACCACCCCAAGCTTTAAACTCACAATTGGGACTCCCTGAGTTGGCACACCCCCATTGGCCATTGGCGCTGCTCAGTCCTCCACCTAAGCATCCATTTCCACCCACTGGCCAGCTCTGGTGGCCATTCATTCCCCCTCTTTTTAAGAACAACCTCCCACGACTAAAGATGGTAAGTGCGGAAAACATTGGTAAGACTGCCAAACTGCTTTCAAAGCTTCTTCAAGACATTCTGAGCTCATTCTAACAATTTCTTGGTCATTACCCCCCACTACTTGAGCACAATTTTGAGTCAAAAAATTAGGACCTTTATGCCATCCCATAGAACTCCTCAAAACTTCAAATTAAACCATATATAAGCTTCCTTAGACCAAACAAGGAAGTTTTCCATCAGAACCACTCTGTCCCAAGCCCTCTAACTTATCTCTAAACCAAGGCCGCACCACCTCCTGTTTGAACTAATACCTAGACCATTCAATATAGGAAAAAAACACTTTAAGCATCTTCTTTGGACTCCACTGAAGCTTCTTCAAGCATCTGATTGAGGTCTCCCCTCTCATACAAAAATATAACTAATTTTCCCCCAAATCAAGCTCAGTCTGGGCCTTTGTGATAAAATTTTAACTTCATGAGCATGTGACCGTATAAATAGGTTCATATAGACTAAATGAAGGTGTAGGAATAAACCCCATGTGATTTGGTTGAGTGTATTGAGAGATCTTAAGCCTAGAAGGTGGACGGTTCTCGGGTCAGGTCAGTTGGGGATGATGATGGAGAGTCGTTGGATCATGAGTTTATCAGATGGAGGGCTAGGATCATACCAAACGAGAGAATGGTTTGTAAAGCGAGAAGTAACTGGGTGGCTTTATAGATGGAGGTGTCAAATGGCAGAGCAACGCATGGTCTTTCGGAGTGACGTAGGATGACATGGCTTCCTTATGTTTAAGTAGAAAAAAAGGACTTGTTTTGATTTATTTAGTTCAGTTAACTTAGAAAATCCATAACTCGGTGTGGAAAAATTAGAAATATAAATGAAAAATACCGTTTTGCTCAGTGAATAGAGGACAACAGTGTGGAATAAAAATTAAAATTATTTAACATATCTCTGATTTTTAATTAATTAACTACCATGTGGACCATTTTAATTCTAATTAAGTAAATAATAGTCTCTTTAGCTTGAAACTCTATGGGTTGATTCCTCATATTAATAGGGATGTTCTCTGATTTTTCCAAAGTCAGAGAGCATCTCTTGCTTTAAAACCCTTAATTTTCAAGCCTGATTTCCTATTTTTGCTTAAAAAAATATTGTAGATTAAAATATAAATCACAAAAATATGTTATTTGTTTTGGTAGTTTTTTTGTGGTCAAAAGACTCTTGGAAAAATATAAATCAAATTTAAATGTCTATGTATATTAGTATGATTAATTAAATCATAAAAGCTCACTAAAATTAGCATGAATAAAATAATATTAAAAAATTAACAAAAATGTTTCCACACTATAAATAAACATTATTTTAACTCATTGTATAAAATTGAAACTAATAGAGTTAGTTTGATCACTAAAATCTATTTTCCAAATAAAATGGTCTTTCTGCATTAAAATATTTATATAAATTAACTATAATTAGAAAAAATATGAAAGTGTTTTTCTGAGTTCCTTATGATGAAGGCCACTTAGGAAAATAACAATTTATTTTAAAATAATTATTTCAATTTTGAGCTATTTTTTGAATTAAAAATAATTAAAAATAATAAAAAATTGCAAAAATATCAAAATGCACCAAATTGTTCCTAGTTGTTCACTGATCAGTTGGGACCCTTTAAAATGATGTAATTCCCTCTGATATTTTAATTAACCCATGAGCGGGGTACCATAAAAATTTCAAATTAATATGAGTTATATATGATGAGTTATGTAGTGGAGAGCCATGGGGCAAAATTGTAATTTTGGATTATGATGCCTTAATTAAAATTTACATTTTTGCAGAAAGTAAATGGGTAATTTTGATCATATTGAACACTTTTGGATGTTTGAAACAAAATGGGTTAAAGGGTAGAAACCAACTTGTCACCTTTTCATGCTAAGGATAAAATTGTAATTTTATAAATTACTACGAGTTGAAAGTAAATTTAATTGGATGATACTAAGTTAGTGGGATTAAGTTAGGAAGTTAATAATTCACTTATTTGTAGCCCCTAATTGGTGATTAGATGATAACATGTTTTTTTAATGAGAATAGATCTCACTTAAATTAAGATTTTGATTATTAAAAATCTACCGATGAAATTGTAAGGGCTTAGTAGTGAACTTGGCTTAATTCAAGATTATTTAATAAGGTTTAGATAAGATAATATAACTATTCATGAACATTCTGAAAACACTGTAAGCTAGACTTTAATTTGGAGTATAAACTCTTTAATGACTTTGAGTTTGTCCCACGAGTCATTCACTCACACAACTTTTAAGTAAAATATTATGTGACTGTCTAATTACCCCACCCTTAGGATTACTAAAATATCAATGTTCACTGAGCATAGGGTGTATTAATTTATTGAAACTAAATCTAAATTTGGATGATTAGTTGAACAATGTAATAAGATCAAATGAACTCAAAATATTTCAAAAGATTTTTAAAAGTTGTTCAAGATTATGCCCCAAACATTTTAGAATCCTTAAGATATTTTGAAGGACAATTAAACTTATTATTCTTTATTCAAGTAAATCATCCATTAAAACCTTTAAGGTCCCACCAATTTATGACCTAGGACTCGGTAGATACACCTTCAATTGGTCTTCTTATTTTCCATGCTTGTAATTTGTTTAAATTTTCTGCAAAATTATATATATGTTGTAAGTTCTAACATTTCAGTAGGAGTTTGAGAAGATTACAAGTACACATTTACATTTTTGCAATGCAATTTCCTTTCCTTTTACTTTACTGTAGTTCATATCTATACTTGCTTTAATTTCAAAACCTTTTTACAAAATTAAAAATTACAAAATGATTTTTCAAATTTAAACAACAAACAACAATTTCATAACACGTCCTTTTAAATTTATGAAAGTCCCTCAAATGAAGTAACCCACGGTTGCTAACGAGATCTCCCTAATTTAAATGAGCTTAACAACTTGTTTAAACTTAGTAAATTCAAAAGAAAATAGTGGTATCGGAACAAGGAAACCGTGCGATCTTAACAGGGGTCGCTCTAATCAACTTTAACCCCACTTTATATTGACTGAATAAACTTATCATTTAAACTTCTGAACCTTAAAATTTAGGACTACTACTTCACCGATGTGCTTAGAGCTAACTTTGAGGGCAACATTCTACAACCGCAAGTGGATCTACAACAACAGTCTCTTCTTTAGAAATAAACAAGTCATAAGATTTTGAGGTTGTTTTCTTAGTGCAACATAAGTCCTCACTTTATCTTTAGAACTTTGCACAATCATGTTTTGCAATTTAAGCCCTAACTCATTTTTGGATTCCGAGGTTGTCGTTTGCTATGAAATAAATCATCCTATCTTCCAGACTATTTGTATAATTGTGTCATACAAAGGTAAGCCCTAAATAATAATAATTGGCAGGATGAATCATTCAATAATTTCTTTCTCAAAATTGAAGCCGAAACATAGAATAACATGAGAAATCATTGTGGTTCTCCTCAGGAATTGTGACAAACCCTAGTTTTCTCCCTTGCGATTTCATAACAATGTTCCAAATTTTTTACCTTTCTCACTTGACACTCCTTGGTCCAATCTTTCAAAAGTCTTACCTTTTGAATTTCTTGAAGACAATATTTTTTTTATCTAAATCAAGAGTTTTCTTAGGTGTCCTCATTCTGTTATGATGTAATTAACTATAGGGGCTTGCCCTTATAGGAAACTTTAAGAACCCAACCAAAAATAAACCCTGTCCAATTGTTTATATTACATAGGGGAATTTGTTTGTCAACATAAATGGTTTTGCAGACTAAAATGAATGTCATAAATTCTTTAGTTTATTTAATCAAGCCTCACGAATAAGTGATGTCTATTCCTCAGGATAGGTATGTCACTTGTAGTGTTGTGCTTGATTATTTAAACTATTGTCTATAAGTGATTGATTCAATCTTGTATTTTTAAAAATTAAATATTAATTTTCCAACATTTAATATATATTACATTAACTCAAACCTCCCTTTTCTAATGATGAAAATGCGGACAACAATCTTCAAATGACTCCATTGGGGAACAATTTCTCTTTTTACTATGATCAGAAAGTCTTGTCTTCATACATCAGTAATATGTCTATGTCCCTCATGGACCACATTACCCTTTATTTGTTGGCATGCTATGCTCATTTCTTTCTTGAGCAAGTATGGTCAACTCTTTTAGATTCCAAGACCGTCTGTTTAATCACCTTTAAACAAAGAGTTTTAGAAGTCCTTTAGGCCTTTTTCTTTCCTTCTGGGGTAGGACCCCAATAGGTGTGTTGGTGGACTAGTTCCACCTGGTTGATGTGTGTTGTGAAGTTGGTCCTACACTTGGTCCTAAACTTCACTTTTTCTCCGTATCTTTTGGGTTTGGTTTGTTATTTTTGTGAATCAAGCTAATTCGTTACATCTCTTCACCCTCGCTTAATTTTAATCAAAACTCTTTAATGTTATAATCACAAATAAATAATAAATTTGAAAATGAAAATTAGAAAGGAAGTACCCAGTCCACAGAACAACCTTTATTAATTTTTAGTGTTCACACTAAAAATACAAAGTGATGGCCGATACTAACAGTCAGAACTTTTTCTTCGAAGCTACTATAATTGTGTTCTCTACTCTCATTTTCTCCTGCAGCCTACCCACCGGTCGCGACGCCCACAACATTACGCCAACAATCAAGTTTGGAGCTGGATTCAATGTGTTTGAAATTGTACTTAACAATACCCATTCATCTTCATGAAGGTTGCTGCTCTAGAAGTTCAAGAGCTATCTGTTGAGTTTGATTTGAACTGTTCCCAGAACTTCCCTTCTTACAAGAAGGTGAAAATTGCTATTGTCTCGACACCCGTTAAATCTGTCGTCCCCACATCCGTCCACTCGAGATTTGTTACACCTAATGCTATCAGATTCACTGTCACCATGCCTACCGTACCATCTATTAAAAGAAAAGAAATTTTTGATTGAAGAAGATTCAATTGATGGGTTCACTACTCTGTCGTTAGTTTTTGAAGTCAATTCTAGTTCAAGGGTTATGTCGTCGACTAAGTCACAAAGAAGAAAGCGAAATCAAAAAATTCAGAGGGTCGTCAAGGTCAGGCTACAAAGATAGCCTTTGTTGATGAGATTCTTGTTGACCTTACCTTTGGTTGAGGTTAGCTCTTTCCTCTTTAGTAGCCTAGGGTCTAACCATAGACTTTCCTGTTAACTATTCCTAGAGGACTACGAAAGGAACCCTCACCATTAAAAACTCTAAACTCTTCCTTGCTCAACTTGAAGTTCCATATATTGGTCCTAACTTCTATCACCTAGAAGGTAGGGCCAATATTGGGGAGCTCAATGGTAGTCGACATAGGATTATTTGACCTTAGGTTTAACCCTCTGGGTGTTGATCTTGAGCTAGTGCACACACTTTCACACACTTTCACCCCACTCACGACCCTAAACGCAAAGCTTTTTTATTTTGATCCATTGATCTTTTGGGAGACTCATGTAGTTGGCCCTAGCCTAAAGTTTAGAAAATAACAGTACATAGAGGACCCAAATGGAGGTTCCATTGGTCCATAGCTCAAATAGGGTGGTTGGCACGTAAATTTCACCAAAATACCTAATTTAGCCTTTTGCCCCCCCAAATCTACCCAGTTTACCAAAACACCCCCAAATTTGACCAAAATTCCCAATTTCATGCAAAATACCAAAATTTATTTAAAATTCATCTCAAACCATTTGAAACCACCCAAAATGCCCAAAACCTCTCAAAATCGCCAAAATCACAAAAATACCCCTCATTTGGCCAAAATTAAAAAAATACCCTTGGTGGCCCAAACTTTCCCAAAAAACTTTAAAATCATTTCAAATGTCTCCAAAACCAGTTTAGACTCTTCAATTGAACCCAATTTGACCAATTTGACCCCTTTTGACCAAAATCCCCAAATTTCCCTCAAAAACCCAATTACCTAAATTACCCCTAATGTCCACCAATTTGATCCCAATATTCCCCAATTTTGATTCTAAACTCAAATTCATCATGTCTAAGCTTGATTTAAACTAAAACAGGCCCAATTGATCCACATTTGAGTCCAATTTTGACCCAAATCAAAAAGCCATTCATTTGGAACACCACTAAGCCACCTTGGTTTCTTCTACATGCTGTTAAGCAAATTACTCACATGAAGTTGACTCACAACCTTCAGATTATCTGGAAGCATATTTTCAGAGAGGGTAACAGATGTGCTAATTGGCTTGCACATCAAAGGTACTTTGTCTATGTAGCCTAAAGTAAATACTACCCCTCTTGTGGAGCTGACTTTGTTGATTAAGGCAGATCTCTCTGACCTGCCTTATATTAGAAGGAGGATGTCCACTATTGTTTATCCTAACAACCTTGTCTAGGGAGGGCCTTTATTTCCTTGAGTCCTTACTGCTTTGTAATGTTTCTTTTCCTTTTCTTCTTTTCAGCCCTATTGAATGGGGAAAGGTTTTTTGACATGTTACATTGGATTTTTGTTTTTATCTTGGGGGCCCTTGCCCCTTTTGGGTGAACCTTGGTTTTTTTGTTTGTAAACCAAGCCCCATATAGCTTTTTAACCTTTATTTCAGTTTAACATGTAGGGAGTCTCTATAACTCCTTTCTTAAATATATATATATATATATAAAAGATGGAGGTGGCAGCTAGTTTGGCTCTGCTAAGGTTCCCATGGACTGCCTAAGGTTGGTGGGATCTCCTTCCCCTCTTTACTCTCTGATCTCTCCCTACTGGTGTTTTGCCTTCTCTATTTGGAAGCTTCTTTCTGGTTTTTCTGTTCCCTCGTGCTCTTTTCTCTTTAGTGGCAGTCGCGGTACTGTTCCATTGATGTGGAGAGCTGATGGCTGAACCTAGCAATGTCGATTTAGCCACTAATATTCAATGGGCAAAGGCCACTTTTTTTGATGTTGTTGGCAAAGGCTTTGACCCTATTAAAAGCTTTGATGATTTGGTTTTCCCTCAAAGCTACCATGAGGTGGCTAACCCCTTCATTAAACCTTGAGTAGAAAAATTGGTAAAATGGCTATTATTTATAATGAGGAAGATATTAATAACCTGACTGAAAACTGTAAATTCACTATAATTGGCAATTTTCAGCTAGGTCATCCCAAAATGGAAGCCATTAGAAAGTTTTTTGATGGCATCAAACTTAAAGGAGCTTGGAGAGTGGGCTTTATTGATGGTAGACACATTCTCATCCATTTAACTAGAGAAGATGAGTATGCTAGAGACTTTTCTAAACAAATTTTACAGATTGAGGGCAACACTATGAAAATCTTACAGTGGTCTACTGATTTTGTTCCAGGCAAGGAACTCCCTATAGTTCCTATTTGGTTCAAGCTCCCTGGGCTAAAGGTCTATTTTTTCAACCATAAAGTTTTGTTTAACATTGGATAAGGCTTGGGTAAACCTCTTAAATTTGATGTTCCAACTTTTAATTTATCAAGACCATCAGTGGCTAGAATCTTGGTGGAAAGGGACTTTACTCTCCCAACTGTTGATGAAATATGGCTCGGAACTGAACATAATGGGTATTGACAGAGAATCATTGCTGAACATAAGCCTTACTACTGTTTCCATTGCTGCTTGTTTGGGCACACTGACAATAAGTGTTTTAAACTACATCCTCACCTAAGGACCCCTAATCATGGAGCCTCAAAAGATGCTGCTATGTTTGAGAAAGAAAGGGCTATATCTGATAAGAGTCCTGGTGAAACCATTTCTGAGAGGAATGCCCATGGTCCTGATGAAACTATTTTTGCCACCAAGGCTGCTGTGGCCATTGAGACTGAAATAGTAGACAATCAAATAAACATGGATTGTCCTGACCATTACTTGTTTGCTGTGACTGAAAATTTACCCAAGGAGGCTGTTGGTCCTTCAATATGTCACCTTGAACCATCTGCAATACAGATCACAACCTGTGAAGATGCTGCCCTTACAACCTCTGATCCAGAACCCCAGAACTCTCAGTTGGAAGTTAATGAGATGGTTCAAAAGGATTTTCCAGTAGACTCCACTTTAGTTGAGGTACTACAGACTGCAATGGCTGATGATTTGCAAACTCAAAAAACAAGAAAAAAGAAAAAGGCCACCCAGGAGTTAAAAAATGTGAAGGGAGGAACTTATTTACTCAGAGACAAAACTATTCATTTGGAAACCAAGGAGGCAATGGCCAGCTCTAGAAGGAGGGGTAAATCGATCTCCTTTGGATGATGAACCTTTTGTGTTGGAATGTTAGGGGATTGGCACATCCTAAATCCCTTAATAGACTGTGCTTTGAATAGGATGTATAAATTATGGTTTATTGCTATTTTGGAACCTATGGTGTCAAAATATCCTCAGAAAATCCTCAGAAAATTCTCTGGCTTTTCTTATTTTGCTAATCTGAATAATAAGATTTGGTTACTACATAGAAAGGAAGTTATGGGTCAAGTTTTGTGGGATCATCCACAATTCCTTCATATTAAATTTAACTTTGGGGATCAAGATGGCCTAGCTACCTTTATCTATGATGGAAGCTCTCCTAGAGCCAACGTGGAGTTGTGGGAGGGTATTCAGAATATCAGTAATTACTGTAATTCACTTTGGCTGGCGG
>JXCR01119122.1:136028-180896 GCA_002079205.1 Phalaenopsis hybrid cultivar
ATATATATATATATATATAATAATAATAATAATAATAATAATAATAATAATAATAATAATAATAAAATAAACCATATCTTCTCCTATCATATTTTAATGATCTCCTGGATAAGGTACTTTAAAATTCTCCAAGTCAGTTGAATAATGTTAATGAGTTATGAGGTGGAGGGCCCCAAGGGTGAAGTAGTAACTATGGATTTTGGTGCCTTGATAAAAATTTAGGATTAATCAAAGGGAAAATGAGAAATTATGATCCTAATGAATATGTTTGAATGATTGAAATATAATGAGATTAAAAGGTAGGAACTCACTTGGTATATTTTCCATAATAAGAACAAAATTGTAATTTCCTTAGCTATCATAACTTGGAAGTGGATCAAAATTAAATGATTCTCAGGTGATGGGCATGAGTTAGGAAAATAATAATTTTATTTTTATTTTAAGCCCACAATTGATGATGATATGATCTTTCAATAAGAATACATACCTCTTAAAGCAAATTTTTTATAATAACCAATTTCATTATTATGATTGTTATGGGCTTGGTAGTTACCTTGGTTCGATATTTAAACTTATTTGATTGAATTTGGAAGATAACATGATTGATGATTAACACCATTTAGCACTACATGTCCGGCTTTAACAGAGGGTACCAAAACCTTTAATTACTTAGATTTGTCTTAGGGGCGCCCACTCACATAACTCTTAAATGAAACATCAATTAATTAATGGAGTGACCTAGCCTTGGGATAAATAAAACATCAAGTTTCCTTGAGCAATGGGATAACCCTTGTCTAACTTTGGATGATTAATAGAACGATATGATAAGTTCAAAATGAACTCAAAATATTTCAAGAAATCTTCAAAGTGGGCTAGGGTCATGCCCCGAGCACTTTGAAATCTCCTAAATATTTTGGAAGGGAAAATTTAACTTGCTATATTTTCTTATAAAATCAACCACTAAGATCTTCCGAGACTCAACAAAGTCATAACTTGGGGTTTGGTAGCTATATTTTCATCTACTCCTGCAATTTGAATTTCTTGAAAAATTGTGTACATGTTGCCAAAGCTAACCTTTCAGGTAGAGGAACGGGAAGAATCGATTGGTACACTTTTAAGTTATTACATTTACCTTTCTGTACCTCTTGTTTCTTACTTGCATGTTTAAAAATAAGGCCACCCTGCGTGTCAAAACCAAAACTTTTATGATAGCCACAAAACTGAAATTGAAACTAAAAATCAAACTTTAAGAAATTATATAAGATAAAATTCACTGCTAGAATAGTCAAAATGTAAGACAACTCAAAATTTAATCACAAACAAAACAACAAAACATAAATTGCAACTTAAATAAAATCGCTCTATTGGATGATCGGGAATCCCTTGGAGGAGGTAACCTAAGATTGCTAATGAGATTTCCCACGGTCTAAATGAAAGTATGGAACTCATTGAGTTGAGTTTAGTAAATTCATTTGGACTAAGTGAATCTGAAAGAAAATAGTGATGCTGGAACGATGGAACCTTAGGATCATAACTGGTGTTGCTCTAATCAATTTTAACATTCCCCTCGTAATATTTGAATAACCATAACCTTAGGAAATAATTGATTTGACATTAGAACTTGACATAATAGAATAATTAAACTTTCCACAACGAAGAGCTTTGAGCTAGCATTGTGGGCAACACGACCATCTTCAACAGTAAAACATGTCTACACCAGCAAAACCACACCTTAGAATGAAATAATCAAGCCATACGATTTCAAGGTTTCCGCCTAATGCGAGCTAAATCCTCACTTTTTTTATGCTTTTACACAAATATGTCATGCAATATAAGCCATAACCCGTCCTAGGATTCCGAGATTGTCATTCATCACGACCTAAATTCTCACATCTTCTAGGCTATTTATGCGACGTCTCACATGAATGTAAACTTTAATTAATAAAATTGACAATATGAAACATTTAAATGATTCCTTTCAAAACTGAAGCCAAATCATAGGACAGCTTGGGATGCCATCGAGGTTCTCCTCAAGATTTATGGCATCCCCAAGTTCTTCTACCTTTGGATTCCAAATAAAATGTTCTAAATTTTAACCATTCTCATTTCACACCTCTTCATCCAATCTCATTGAAAAGTCCTATTTCTTTGAACTCCTTAAAGACAACATTTTCTGATTTTTATCGAGAGTTTTCTTAGGTGACTTCGGATATCTAAGATGTGATTAATAATAAGGGTTTACCTTTATAGGAAACTTTAAAGAACCCAACCTAATATAAGCCCTTTTTAATTCTTCATATTAAATAGTGGAACTTTTTGGCTTATAATAAGAATGGTTTTGTAGACTGAACTGATGTCATACATTTCTTAGTATATTTGATTGAGCCTCACCATCAAGGTATGTGTTTATCCTTGAGATAAATACATATACTGTTGTGTAGTGCTCTTTCATTGAGGGAGCATTATTCAGCTCCCTACATGTTGAACATTAAAAGTAGTACAAAAGTTCCAAAGGAGGGGTCTCCTTACAAAAGGAGGGAGACCATTCCTCAGAATAGCCTACAATAGTGTAATACAACTAAATAAAGAGAAAATGGGATAAGCCCCAGGAAACTAAAGCTCATTGAGTTAACTAGTCTTGAATCTGAGGTGAGGAGTCTCCAGCTTATCACCATGCAGTAGGAGGGCAAGAGTAATGGGAGGCCTTGTATCAACTAAAATGGAGTTAACATAAATTCCTTGACTGGCAAGCCAATTTACAGGTTGGTTGCCTTATCTATAAATGAAAGACATTTTAACTGTGAACTTTTTATGAAGTTTGTCAATTTTCTATTTCCATTGCATATGGTGCCAAGAGAATAGTTGCTATGTGGTAAGTAAGGTGATCAGCTGTAAAGAGTCAACCTCAATCCACAAGTTCTGCCATGTAGCTTTCTGTGCAAAGGTAAGGGCCCAGTAAACAACAATGAGCTCAGCTTCAAGAGCACCATTGGCCACTATGGGAGCATGAAAGAATAACATACAATTGCTGGAGGAATTTTTGAAAACCCCCCCACCCCTGCACCCCATTTAGAGAAGCTTCCATTAGTGTTAATTTTTGTGGATTGGAAATCAGGAGGTTGCCAAGAGACAGTCTCAATTTTGTTGTGACGATTGAGAACTCTTGTCTGTAGCATCATGTCTTCATGTTCAGTAATCTGTAGCATCATGTCTGTAGCATCATGTCTTCATGTCCTCATTAAGCATCATGTCTACAGACTAGATTTTTGTCATAAGACATTAAGAAATTAAACAACAAGTAGTCTGTAGCATCATGTATTCAAGAGTGGTCCAATAGTCTGTAGCATCTATCATAAGAAAACATCAAGTTCTTGCTTGTTTAAATAAGACAAACAGTTCCTAGTTACCTTGTTGTGTTGAATCATCATGTCTTCATGTTTGTGCTGTTCCTACCCACCCATAAGAACCAAACCACAATAAAAGGAATAGACTCCCCTAGCTTACTTTTCCAGATATGCCAACCATCTTTGAGGCTAGACTAGTCCTTATCCAAGTTCTCACCTTATTAGTGAGGAGTGCTTTCCATACCTCTTGAGCAAACTCACAATTGAAAAATAGGTGGTTAATATTTTCTTCAGATTTCAGACAGAGATGGCATCTAGAGGGCCCTCTTAATCCCTTAAGTTTAAGAATATCATCTGTTGGCAAAAAGGTTGTTGAAGAACCTCCAATAAAAGAAGGATATAAAGAGGGATAGATATTTGTTCCAAATGGCTTCACCCCAATTGACCTTATCCCAACCACTTAATTTAGCATAGATAGCTTTTGTCAAGCTTATATTAGCATAGCTATGCCATATAATCCTATCTTTTCTACCTTGATCAAACACAGTCTTAGTGACTTGAGATAGGTGAGGCTCCTGTAGAATAGATTTAAGCTTAGAAACATCCCAGGAGTCCCCATCCCAGAGATCACAGACTGAGAGTTGGGGATTAAAATCTGAAGTCCTTAGGACACCAGTGGTCCAGCCAAAAGTTCACTTTGCCATTTCCCAAATCCCATGTGTACATGTCTTCAACAAGATCTCTGGTTTTAAACGTATTAGTCCAGATTCTGGAGTCCCCCAGCTTCTTAATAATAAGGGAAGGATGTTGTCCCTTGCAATACTTGCCGTACATGAACTTGGCTCACAGGGAAGTTTGTGTTCTGAAATGAATCCACATCTTACAGAAATTAATCTTTTGTGACTTGTTCGAGACCCTTGAATCCCAGCCCACCTGCTGCTATTGGTTTAGCTACCTTCTGCCATGAAGCCCAGTGTAGTTTCTGTCTTTGACCTACCCATAAGAATCTGTTGAATACTCTCTCCAACTGAATTTGGATGCTTTTCTTAAGGTAGTTGGTTTGAAGAATATTGGAGGGGAAGGTAGTTAAAATGCTTCTAAAGAGAATAACTCTACCCCCATTTGACAGGAAAGAAGGAGACCAGCTGATAAAGTTTTCTGTATTTTCTGAAATACCTCATCAAATTGGGTCATTTTAGATCTCCCCTAAGTGAGTTGGACCCCTAAATATTTCACAGGGTCCCTAGCAATAGAGAAGCCAGTGTAGTTGGAGACCCAATGCTTGCAATTGGAAGATGCCCTATTGTTGAATATAAGTTGGCATTTTGTATGGCAGAACTCCATCCTAGAGTATTTCTGAAATTGTTGTATACATTTATATACTTTATTAACTGCAATCTCTTGGACATTGGAGAACATCATGATATCATCAACATACATGAGGTGAGAAATTGCTATATTGGATTTGTGATGAAATATAGAGTACTACTGGTTGAGGATGTTCCCGTCAAGCATTCTAGAAAAGTAATCCATTGTAATTATAAAGATAGTGGGAGAAAGTGGGTCACCTTGTTTGAGCCCTCTGGTATCAGTGAAGGAACCCCAAGGTTGGCCATTGATAAGGATGGAGTGATTATTGTTTATAAGCCATCCTTGGATGAGTTATCTGAAATATGGTTGAAAACCTCTAGCTGCAAGAATCCCCAAGAAGAAATTCCAGTCAATGGTGTGATAAGCCTTTTTAATATCTAATTTATAGATGAGATTAACCCCTCTATTAATTCTATCTAAGTCTAGAATGAGTTCTTGTGCCAACAACACATTATCATTAATGGATCTTCCTTTAATGAAAGTAGTTTGGTTTGGACAGATAATCTTATCAAGATGGGGCTGAAGTTTTCTGACTATGATCTTGCTTATGAGTTTGCTTATGACAGATGTAAGGCTGATAGGTCTGAAATGTTCATAAGTCTTCTGCATGTCTTCTTTAGGAGTAAGCACAATAGATGTGTTAACAAAATAGCTAGGGAGATTGACTCCGCTGAAGAAGCTTCTGATTGCCTCAACCACCTCTTTCTTGATAATGTGCCAGGCTTTTTTGTAGAAGTCAGTAGTGAAGCCATCAGGTCCAGCTGCTTTAGAGCTATAAATTGTGTTCAATGCTTTCCATATCTCCTCATCTGAAGGGAGTTCAGTGAGATTTACCTTACTGATGTAACTTAATTCTTCAGTAAAGTAGTCTTCATAATAAAAAATGATATCAGCAAAAGAGTTCAGGAGGGAGCTATAGTACTTAACTGCATCCTTAGCTATAAGTTCATTGTCATTAAGCCATCTGCCCTCAATAGAGTATATGGAGTGAATGGTATTGCACTTCCTTTTGTAACTAATGTAAGCATGGTAGAACTTAGTGTTTTTGTCCCCTTCAGTAAAAATGTTGATAGAAGCTTTCTGTTTGAGTATCATATCTTGGATGTCAATAGCTTTATTCATATTAGTTTGGGCAGTGAGGGACTCAGTTTCAGTGGCAGTATTATTCTGAACAGTAGCCTCAAGCCTTTCAACTTCCTTCTCAGCGGATATGGCATTGGAAAAAAATATTTCCAAAAGTCTCCCAACCACACTTCCTCAAAGATTTGATGGTTTTCAGATGAAGAGGGCCAAGCTTTATTAAAGGATTAGTATGATCAATTCCCATCCAGTTAAAAGTAACACAGTTAATGAAAAGGGGATGGGTAGACCACATGTTTAAATATCTAAAAGGTGGGTGGAGTGTGGTAGTACTAGGCGAAGTAATGGATATAAGGAGTGATCTATGGTCTGAACCAGTGAGGGTTAGGTGGGTAACAAAAGTAAGGAGGTAGTGTTTTTGCCAGTGGTCATTTACTAAAATCCTATCTAGTCTTTCCCACAGGGGACACCTCTTCCAAGTGAATTTAGGACCCTGGTATCCAAAGTCATACAAACCAGCCTGCTGAATTTGATCATTAAAATAAGTCATTTTGGATAGGTTAGGAGGTCTCCCTCCAGATTTCTCACCTACATTAGTGATAAAATTGAAATCTGCACCAATAATCCATGGAGAAGCCATATTAGTGATGATGAGATGTAAGCCCTCCCAAAACTCCTGTCTATCAGCTTTAAGACTTCCAACATAAATAAATGTAGCAAACTCCAGATGGCCTTGTACCAGCAGTGATAGGTGTATGAGCTGAGGATGATCCATAATAATGCTCCACTGTATTTCTTTCCTACAAAAGAACCATATTTTATTATTCTTGTTGGTATAGTGAAAAAAACCAAGGAATTTGTTAATAATTCTTTGTGAGTTTTGCTGAACCATATGTTCAAGTATAGCAAAGCACCACAGCTTGTATTTTTTGTTAAGATAAATCAGTCTTCTTAGAGACTGAGGATGGGCAATGCCCCTTATATTCCAACACAACATATTAATCATTAGAGGGATTTTAATAGGGAGACGGTTGGGATCCTGATCTAGTCCTTCCTCTAGAGGGAGTAGGTCCACCCATCTTCATAGCTTCTGTGTACCCATTATTTCCATCCTTTAATTTCTGAACTTCAGATTGAATTTTTTTCTTCTTCTTAGATTTCTGTGTTTGCCATTCCTCTTCCATTAGGTGCTTCATCTCAGCCATGTCTTTCTTCTGAGGTGCTTCTATAACAAGAGTAGCTTTCTGGTTAATCTCTGTGGATTGCACCACCTCCTCTAATGGAACAGATAAGGGTGTTATAATGTTTATTGGGTTCTTCTCCTCCCTGATTTGTCTAGGGGAAATATTAGTAGGATCTGTGGAGCCAAAAGGAGCTGTAGAGCTTCTAGGTATATCCAACATGTCTTCCAAATTCCCAGTTGGAGAAGGTTCCACACAAACTGTAATTTCTGGGGGAGTAGGCTGAGTATTCCTTTCCTGAGATGCCACTGTCTTCTTTGGGGGAGGGTGAAGCCTGAAACATCTATCCTTGGTGTGTCCAAACATCCCGCAGTGATGACAATAGTATGGTTTCTGTTCTAACACCACTTTCTGCCAGAATCCCTCTTTCATTACCAATCCATAGCCTGTTGACTTCAGGGAGAGTAACATCACTTTCAATGAGAATTCTAGCTAGGGCAGGTCTAGCTTTGTTTGTATGTAGGAGCATCCACCTTCATTGGTCTCCTTATTGCACTTGTAATGTTAAATAAAGCATTGAGATTAAAATACTGAATTGGGAGGCCAGGTAATTTAAACCATAAAGGAACTATTGGAGGTTCCTTACTAGGGTCAAAATCAGGATCCCACTTCAAAATTTTCATGGTGGTGCCTCCTATTTGAAGAGCTTGTTTTACAAATAGTCTAGCATAGTCTTCCTTTCCTGATAGTTGTATGAGTAGATGTCTTCTATCTAGTATTTCAATCTGCCAATCTCCATTGAATTTTAAAGAAGCAAAGTAATTTTTTACTAAGTCCATTTTGGGGTGGCCAAGAAGAAATTTTCCCGCTAAGGTAAATTTTACTTGATCATTTAGGTTATGAATTTCTTGAGGAGAGAAATAAACAGTTGGTTCTCCATCCTTAGTACCTAAAGGATGAATGCAAGGGTTGTTACCCTTCCCAACAACTGTGTCATGAAATTTCTGTGGGAAGACTAAATGTTCAGGATCACTGAGGGAGCAGTTGATTTGCCAACCACCCCTGCATAAGTGGCCTTAGCTCACAGAACATTAGTTTCAATATCTATAGGGGTAGCCATAAACCCCATGAAACACAAACTTAAAAAAATAAAACCAGCAAACCACCAGGGAAGATTGAAAAAGTCTATGTGGTCTACCCAGACCAAACCACATAGCAAAGTCCAAACCAACAAAACCCAGCACCAAAGGGGGAAATGAAGCCACCACCAGAGCTAGAAAAAGTTGGTCAAAACCAGAAAATAGAAGAGCAGAGGAAGCTGACCACCAATGGAACAGTAAAAACCACCAAAGACTTAGAAAAAAGAGTGACAAGCTAACTCCCAAGGCAATAAGAGACAAAAACAAGCTCCCTTAAGAAGAGAGTAGCAGTACCTTCCACTGAAACCACCCCAACAGCACTTCATCCTGCCAGAACCCCTAGCAGAGCCCTTCTCTCTTCAGCCACCAACTTCATCCTGCTATATGATAACTATATATATATATATATANATTCTGATTCCGGTGACCGATAACATCCACAGGAACCCCCCTAAAAATTCTGCCGACAGCTTCTGTCGACTCCACTGGGGACTGGTTTCTCTCTCAATATTAATAAAAAAATACTGTTTTCATACATTGGTAATATGTTCATGTCCCTTATGGACCAAATTACCCTTCTTTTGTTGGTATGCTTCACCCATTTCTTTCTTGAGGAAGTACGACACTCATTCGGACTTCAGGACCATCTGTTCAACCACTTTTGCACAGGGAGGTTCAAGAGTTCATTAGGACTTTTATCTTTCTATGGGGTCAGAGCCCCAATAAGTGTGTTGGTGGACTAGTTATGCCCGGGCATTATGCGTTGTAAATTCAATCCAGCACTGGGTCCTAAACCTTACTTCCTTCTTTGTGTCCTTTCAAGTTTAGTTTGCTATTTTGCAAATTAAATCAAATTGTGTCGTGTTGCACTTGCTCTTTAACCTTTTTTATTTAATTAATTAAATTATTCTACTTTTAAACTATTTTTACTAAATTTTTAAGAAAAAATTCGCCACAAATTAAAATAAGGACTTGCTCAGTCTACAAATCAGCCTTTGGTAATTTTTAATGTTCACACTAGAATTATAAGGTATTGGCCAAATAATTAACCCAGAGCTTTCTTTTTGAAGCTACTGCAATGGCGTTCCCTATGCTCACTTTCTCTTGCAGCCTGCTGTCGAGCTGCAATGCCCACAATGTCGCTCCCACCATAAAGTTTGGAGCCGAATTTAAAGAACTCGAGGTTGTGATCGAGAAAGCTCCCTTTGTAATAATGAAAGTTGTCGCTCCATAAGTTTAGGAGCCGTTTGCTGAGTTCAATCTGAACTATCCCTAGGATTTTCCTTCTTACAAGAAGTTAAAGACTATCGCCACCACAACACCTGCTAAGTTTGTGGCTCCCGTTTCTGCTAAAGGAAAGGATGTCATGATTACTGAAGTTGCAAGTGCAGGATTTGTTGTCCCACCTTCTGTATTTGAAATTGGATCGAGTTCGAGAGCTACGCCATTAACTCGGTCACAAAGAAGAAACCACAACCGAATGATTTGGAAGGCTAACAAAGCTCAGATTTCTATAGAAGTGTCTATTGATGATATTCCTCACCAGGAGAAATTAGGATTGTTGGATAATTAACTACTTTTTCAAGAGATTAAGTTCTATTACTTAATAGACACCAATGGGTACAAAAGTCTTTAAAAGATTGCTGCTACTTTACCATTCCTACATGGACATGGTGGGGAGGGGAAGAAGCCTACTCCTATCACCCGAGTTAGTGCAGTGTTCCAGAGACTAGCTGCCAAATAAGGTTGCTCAGCCAGTGAATTACTTAAACAAGTATGATGTACAATATACCCTTGCATGAAGAAAATAGCCAAATTGATGAAAGAATGGAAGAGATGGCCACTTTCATGGCTTTCATTGCTACAGTTCACGAAGAGTCTCAACCACAACTGTTAGCTTCTCCAAAGGTCAACCAGTCATATATTGTTCACATTACAGACGAAAGGAGGGAAGTTCCGTCAACTAACAGAGAAGATCAACAAAAAAAGGACTCTGCCCAAAGCGTCATACCTGAAAAGGAATTTAAACAAATGTTCGGACAAGTTTGGGAGGCCTTAGCCCAATCTAAATGTGGTGCATTGATTTTAAAGGGTAAACCCTACCCAGAGGAATTTGATTTCGTACCCTGCCCTAAGGGCTTTGTGTCACTAGAATTTAAGATATTTGACGGGATTGGAAATCCCAGACAGCATATAGCGCATTTCTGAGCCAGTTATGGTAATACAGGAGGTAATGAAGCTTTGCTTTTTTGTTAGTTTGTTAGCAGCCTGTCAGGGATAACATTTGATTAACATGCTGAGTTGCCAAACAGATCAGTGAAGACATTTTTCGGGTTTGAACAACTGTTTATAAAGAGGTTTGCTGGAGCACATCATGTTTCTATTGGAGATCTCGTAGTGGAAAAGAAAAATCCTAACAATACTTTAGTGGATTATATCTTGAGGTAGATAAATCTTAGCATGAAATGTTAACCTCAACTACAAGAATATCATGCGATTGAGATCCAACTCAAAAACATCTATGGGCCAGTAACTGTCATGCTTAAGGGACTCACCATAAATTCCTTCAAGAAGCTACTCAGTAAAGCTATTAATCATCAAAAGGAAGTTAAACATATGGATTCACAGGAGAAATCAAAAAATACTAGAGGAACTCAAATATTCAAGAAGAAGTCCAGGACAGTGGCAACGGTTGATAAGGGAAAGCAGCCAATCAAGATACAGGCAGAACATTCTCGTCAAGGTTCTCAACTATCATCACAACATGCTCAGCAACAAACACAACAATATGGCCAGTCTAGTCAGTAGTTGCATAAGAGAGGATCATATCAAACAGAGAATAAGAAGGGTCTGACCATTTTAGAATGAAAGAAAGTCATATCTTCATTCAAAGAGGAAGCTGTACCCAAAATGTTCAGAGGTCTAATGAAGAAGCTTGAGTTTAGATTGTCAGATCTAAAGAAACCTGAGGAGGTCAATAAGAAAGATCAGCCCAATTATTGCCCATACCACATTTTTCTTGGACATAATATAGAGGAATGTTTCATCCTCAAGGATTGGCTTAAGAAAAATCTTAAGGGAATATAACAATCTTGAATGAATATTTAAAAGAACCTGAAAGAGGTTCTGCAAATATGATTTTGGTTGAGCCAATCACTCTAATAGATCCATATTTAGAAAAGGATGGATGGAGTACAGTTTGGAGCAAGTCATCCAAGAGGATACTGAATCTGATTCAGATCGCTTCAGCTCAGGTAGCCGTTCAGAGCCTACAACCTGCTCAACCCAAGATGGAGATTTCACCAGAGAAGTCACCACAACTAGAAGAGAAAGAGAAGACCAACGTCGTGAAGATCGATAGCGTCGGGGGTAGGATAGGGGCTGCCACTGCTAGATTGGTTGCCTCGGGTACCATGTATGATTATCGTTTTTCCCCACCGTGGTATTATGAATATAATGATTATGATTTCGGCTATGTTTGAATTGTTTCTAGTGATAACATAACTGACTTTGCTTAATCTAACTCTGAAATCAATTCCCAAGCTGATCCTTAAATCGTAATTAAGCCCGATGAGCCTGTTAATAAAAATGAATAAGATGTTGACAACACCGATTACGATACCTCCGAGAGTGAGGAGACAATCCTCGAGCATCATGGAACACCAGTTGCCATTAATATGGATCTCTCTGATGAAGAAAGAGTAATAGAAAATTTACCTACAACATTGCAAGAAGGAGAAGAAGTTACAAAAATAAACCTAAGGAAAAGAAAGGTATTACCCCCGAGAATGGCTCCAGTGGATAAATGAAAGCAAATAGTAACTGAAGAAGAGCTATGATCCCTGGATACTGCTAATATGCATAGTACAAAGATAATTTAGATTATATTTCATCTATATTTCCTTACTTTACAACAAAACCAAAAACTTGATCTCGAAGAAAAATAAGAGTTTAACTTTTAATTTATATATATTGGGATACTATGCAAGTATACGTATCGTTATCAAGTAATATATGACTTTTTGATTAAGACTTGAATATTGAACCCACAAAAAGAATACACAATATGCATTATTGAACAACTAACTTTCTATTTTTAATCAAAAGATAATTATCTAAACTAAAGATGATTTTTGTAGTAATGAAAATTTAAATATTTTTGGCATTTTTAATATTTTGAATGAAAAATAACAATTTAAAAAGATAACTAGAGTTTTTATAGAAGAAAAGCACTAACTCTACACCCTTCAATGAATATTTTCCTATTTATTTTCACTCAATCATATGAACTGCATTCTCATTCATACAACCTCATGTGATTCTTTCCAATTGTTGCTGAACAATACCAGTCCAGTTTTAACATCTGGATTGGCCAAATCAAGAAGTAAATGAATTTTTTTTATTCTCACAATAAATTTTAACATCTGGATTGACCAAATCAAGAAGTAAATAAAGTGCATGGATTTAAATCATCACAACTTCTTTTATCATTGAAGATCAATACTTTACACAACTCCATCCAAAACTTAATTACTTATCTTCTAGAAAGAAAGATAAAGAAAACTACTCAGAATCCATGGAGGAAATAACACCACACTTTAGTTTAAAAGAAGAAGTCATTGTCAAACCAACAACAAATCTCAATTAAAACAAAAAGTAGTCTCAAAATAAAAAGATAAAAACTTATCTCAAGTTCACAACAAAACTCTTGAAGTTCCTTTGATTCTCTTCTCTTTACAATCACTCAAAATAAAATAACAAAAAGGATAAATTTAAAGTAAAAGTGGTGCCTGAACATCTCTCCGAACTAACTCCCTAAATGAGAACTTTCAAAACTTTCCAATACTTTCAGGACTCACACTTTTTCAAACCTTTTCAGGACTCTTTTCTATCTCCCCTCTTCTTTCTTTAATAATTTTCCAAAAGGTGCCTTGGTTTCTCTTTAAAATATGTCTAGATTCGATGTATTTCCCCAAGAGAAGCATCCTTTCGTGATAATTTTTGTCCATGGTGGTTATAAGAACCTATTAAGCCAATGGGTGCCTCAAAAACCTCTTCAAATTTTGTAGAAACTGAATTTACTCGTCCAATAACTGCCACTGGCGCTTAAGCGCGGAGCCTCTGGCGCTCAGGCGCGGCCTTCTCTGTTTAACTGGTGCTTAAGTGCAGGATCGGGCGTTTAGGCACCATAACTTTTTCTACAAATTTTGAAACTAAGGCTAGCAGAATACCATCTTTACATAATGAGGGTGCTCAAACAGATTCCCAATGTGAATCTCTACTAGATTCCTCGAGGAGATAACGCCCATGCTGATGCTTTAGCAAAACTTGCAAAAGAATTGACGTGTCCCCCAGAGGATTCCATTAACATTACAGTACAAGGAAGATGAGTTTTGTCTCAGATCGACCTCGATAATTTACATTATCTCAAAAAAGAAGAAGGAATGATGATTACAGTTGTTGACATCAATGAGGATTGGTGTAAGCCATTTATAGAATATTTGCAAACTGGAAAATTACTAGAGGAAAAGTCTGCGGCATATCACATCACGAGAAGGGCTATTTCACATGCTATAGTGAGTGATGTCCTCTATAGAAGATCATTTGATTAGATGTAGTTACGATTTTTGAGCAGAGCCAAAGTATAGAATATTGTCAAGGAAGTACACGCCGGATTGTGTGGAGCTCACCAGTCAGGGCTGAAGAAGAAGATCAAAAGACTCGAATATTATTGGCCAGCAATGATGTTCAATTGCATGGATACAACCAGAAGGTGTCACCTTTGTCAAGTGCATGTGGTGGTCTTACACCAACTTTCAAATGTGCTACATCCAACCGTTGCCTCATATCCATTCGAGTGTTGGAGCATGGATATAATAGGTCCATACCTATAAGGGACATATTTATTCTTGTAGTTATGAATTAGTTCTTTAAATGCGCGAGGTAGTACCGTTATGAGAGGTTACAACAAAACATGTTCTCCAAATTTTCAAGAGTCGGATTGTCTACTATTTCGTGTGCCACGCAGAGTGATTTATGATAATGGGACAACCTTTAAAAGCACGAAGATCATTAACTTTGTCAGACAACATGGGATAGACTATAGATAGTCTATAATCTACTATCCCAGAGCAAACGACCTAGCTGAGGCCTTCAATAAGATGCCTGTGCAAACTTTGAAAAAAAATACTAGACGAAATCAAAAGAGATTGGAAAAATAAATTGTTAGAAGCTTTGTGGGCCTACTGAATGACGTTCAGAACTCCTACACAATGTTCACCCTACGAACTTATGTATGGATCTGAGGTCGACTGCCACTGAAAGTTCAGATACCGTCTCTCAGAGTTGTCGTCACCAACCAAATTACAATAAAAGAAAGTGCAAAACTCAGACTTGATGAATTGGAAAGTCTTGAGGGAAAACAAATAGAAGCACAACAACTTTTGGAGCTCTACCAAGCAAGGATGGTGCAGACTCATGACAAATTGGTCCGCCTGAGGACGTTCAAAGTGGGTGACCTCATTCTTATTCTCAAAAGACCTATTCTTGCATGTTGCAAGGTAGGTGACAAATTTAAACCAACATGGGAGGGACCATTTCTCGTAGAAAATGTCTATTTAGGAGGTGCCTACCAGCTAGTGGATTTCCGAGGCGAAAGACCTATGCTGCCGATCAATGGACAATATTTGAAGACATACTATACAACTTGACGTTGCTTGAAATGAGATTTTTAAATTTTGATTGTTCTGGGGTTATTTATTTGGCCAGCGTCTATGAGTGGGTCCAAAATTTTGTAATAAAATTAACCTCAATAAAATGAAAATTTTGAAGTTGCTCACTTTAATCGTTCTCTCTTATGTTTTTCTTAATTTTGACATTTCATTAAACTAAATTAAATTAAATCAAATTCAAAAAAAAAAAAAGCTTTTGCACCTTTATAAATTAAATTTTCGTCTAATAAATGTTTCATTTTGTTCTTGTTCCTACTAAATTTCAGCACACCAATGTTTTTTCTGTCATCTGCAGGAAAAAATGTCAGGACAAAAGTTAATTTTTGCTTTCAAGGATCGTTGGAATCTCACAATTAACGAGGAAAAAGCATCTTAGGGTGACATCATAGACTTTGACTTGGACTTTGGTCAGGTTGATGTAGATTATGAGTGTCCCCTGATAGATGTGGTCAGTCGTCAAGAGAAAGAAGAGCTATCGTCACTGTTGAAGTTCAACACTAAAGAGGACTCCTCACTGAAGAGGAAGAAAGTCATGATGCAACAAAACTTGATGGAAGGGACTAGTCACCTGTCGTACATGATAACTGCGCCAACATGACATCTAGTCAGTGTTGATGATGAGAGAATGTCGGATGCACCGCTAAGAAGAACTCAATGTCGAAATGCCAATCATCCCAAACATAGAGCCTTTTTACGTGAAGAGAGAAGACATTTGAAAAAGGCAAAAAACTTACTGACCCTGATTTGTGAGGGGGAAATCTATGATCCTTGCATGAGAGGGACTTCCTCTAGTTTGCCTGCCATAGAGGACGAGTCCGAGTTTACTACAGAGCAGATACCACCAGCGGCACCAGATGAACTTTACAGAGTCTGCCTGATGTGCAACGTTGAGGTTACCATGAAATCATCAATAGTAAAGGCATTTGTAGATTGACCGACATGTAATGTTCTCCATTTAGATCACTACAGTTCTTTTAAGGAGTTCATAGCTGCTGATACAAGATGTCAGGAGACAGCATACCCAGAAATTGAGTCATATATTCCATTATCTTTAAAGCGGAGTCAAACTTGGTATTCTATAGATATTGAGATAAGGGAACAACCACAACAATCTCAGATGGTTACCATTGAAGAATTAGACAAGATGAGCTAAGTAAAGAAGAGAGAATTTGAATTCTATGAAGAAGTTAAAGAAAAATTTGTCAATATACTTGAAGGTCTGGAGTTGCACACCAGAGTCTTTTTTGAAAACGATGAAAGAAGGATTCTTGACTGCGAATTCGACCTGAAAGGCAGAGGTCGAGCTGGTATGCTAATGGAGAGAACTTATTCAAAACTACAATAGTGGATGCATGGAAAAGGCAAGATAACCATCCAATGTGGATGTTGCTACAATTTCACCAAGGATAGGCAAGGGAACCCCCCAACAATCTTAAGACGCGACAAGGTGGATCAATTTTCTTCTACAATAAAGTGGATGATAAAAAAGGATGGTTAGATGGAGTGTACTGCCAACAAACTACATTCCAAATAGTTGTATCATTAACATTTATGAAGAGGGAGACTGTAGTACCCCACATATAGATCACCGCAATTTTTTCATACCTTTCTGCATGGTTTTGTTCATGAGTACAAGCAATATTCTGTTTGAAGAGAAATCGACAATGTAGGACATAGTGAGTTCAAAGGATCAGTTGCAATTTTGTTGTTCGTGGGTTTGGTTCTAATTTTGAAGGGAAACAAAGCTGATCTAGCAAAGCACTACGTTCCTGGAGTGCCACGATGTAGAGTTTCCATTACATTGAGATAGATGTATGACAACAAGAAGCTGTAGGAATTCTAACTGGATCTAGAATTGGTATAGCCATATGAGCTATGAGATGGTTGTACCTCTAAGTACACGCAAAGATAAATTCTTATCCCGGATTGTGGCTTAGTAGGTCAGCTTGATCATCCGCTCACCTTGAAAGACAGACACATAGACAGTCAGATGGATAGTCAGTTGTCACTTTTGTAATGCATTAGAATAGCGGACATGATATGTGATATTTTAGATGTACTCTACATCAGACATGTATTCAACATATGATATTTTCTGATTATGTCCAGCGTGCCGTCTTTTGATAGTTTCAGCATACTTTCAACTTATAATACATACTTAAGTCCATGCAATGAAGTTACCTTCATAATTCAGTCTATTTGTTGAATTTCCCTTTTGTGCAATAGATCAAGAGCCGCAGAACCATACGTTGGTACTAAATTATGATGAACCAAGAATAAGAGAATAAAAAAACATGACGATAACAAAAGTTAAATAAAATATTCTTTTTGAAAAATCAGCCAACAAAAATTAAATTTCTTTTTTATAAATTTCGTCTAATTTGATAATTAAATAATGATAAAAATAACAAGAAAAGAAAATAAATTTTCTTGAGTTTTTTTTCTCGAGTTCGAGGTTTTTTACTATTTGCTTGCATAGCACGAATATCCTCATCTACACCAGTTTCTTCACGTTCTCACGGAGTCTTTTACTCCTTGCAAATATCTTCAATCTTGCTACTCCATTGTAGATCTTTGCATTCAGGGTAGGCTTTAACGCGCTATTCTCATCTTTGCATTCGGGGTAGGCTTTAACGCCCTATTCCCATCTTTGCATTTGAGGTAGGCTTTAACGCCCTATTCCCATATTTACATTTGGGGTAGGCTTTGATGCCATATACCCATCTTTGCATTAGAGGTATTTCTCGGACGCCTTATTCCCATCTTTGCATTTTGGGTAGGCTTTCTTTGCATTCGGGTAGGCCTTGGACACCCTATTCCCATCTTTGCATTTGGGGTAGGCTTTGACTCCCTATTCCCTCCTCTGTGCTTGTGCTTTCCATTTAATTTGGTTTCCTCGTGCATGATTTCATCTCCTTAAGATTTTAAATTGAAATCCAAACTAAATTTTTTGAGATATTCAATTCCAATTTATTCTTCGCTGGGACTATCAGTTTGCCTGACTATTGTCCCCAAAATCTCCTTTCTTTTCCCCGACTATAGTATTTGTTACTCCCCCATGGAAACAACTATCACCCATGTCTACAATTTATTTTAGGTCTATTGACTTAGAAGTCTGTGTTGGTTTTGTTGATCTCGTCGATCAATGCCAATAAGTGCGTTTTGCTTGTCCAACACACCACACCTATTGGGGATTCATTTGTTGACCTCACTTTTGGATGAGGTCTAGCTCTTTCCTCTTTAGCAGCCTAGGGTCTAGCCATAATGCTTTCCTGTTATATTCTTAGTGGACTAGAAAAAGAACCCTCACCATAAGAAACTCTAAACTCTTCCTTGCTCAACTTTAGTTCCATATATTGGTCCTAACTTATATCACCTTGTAGGTGGGGCCAATATGAGGGAGCTCAAGGGGAGTCCCCATAGGATTGTTTGGCCTTAGGTTTAACCCTCTGGGTTGTTGTTTTTGAGCTATTGCACACACTTTCACAGACTTTCACCCCAGTCACAACCCTAAACCCAAAGCTTGTTGATTTTGATCCCTTGATATTTTAGGAGACTCATGTAGATGGTCCCCTAGACCCATTAGCCATAGGCTAGAGTTTAGATAAGACAAGTACATAGAGAACTCAAATGGAGATTATGTTGGTCCATAGCTCAAATAGAGTGGTCGACACCTCAATTTCACCAAAATACCTAACTTAGCCTTTTGCCCGCCCCCTAAATTTACCCAATTTACCAAAACACCCCACAAACCCCAAATTTGACCAAAATTCTCAGTTTCACCCAAAATACCTAAATTTGTTCAAAAATTACCTCAAACCATTTGAAACCACCAAAATTGTCCAAAACCACTCAAAATTGCCAAAATTAAAAAAATACCCCTCATTTGGCCAAATTTACAAAAATACCCTCGGTGGTCCAAAACCTTTAAAATCATTTTAAATGTATCTAAAACCAATTTGGACAATTAAATTGAACCAAGTTTGACCAATTTGGCCCGTTTTGACCAAAATCCCCAAATTACCCTTAAAGGCCCAATTACCCAAATTAGCCCTAATGTCCACCAATTTGATCCCAATATTCTCCTATATCAATTCTAAAGTCGAATTCATCATGTCCAAGCTTGATTTAAACCAAATCCAAGCCCAATTGATCCACATTTGAGTCCAATTACAACTCAAAATAAAAAGCCTGAGTTTAACCCAAAATTAAAATCTCATTCAATTAAACACCCAAATCTATCAAAAATCTCCAATTATGCATCATAAACTCTTTGAAACATTTCCACACATCAAATTGAATCCTCAATTGGCCTTGTTCAAGCCTTAATTTCACCCAAAACCAACTTGGACCAAAATCCCCAATTTTGCCTCAAATTGGCTATGTCCCCAAATTCAACCAAATTTAACTCCCTGACCCAAAAAATTCCACCTAATTTCTATCTAAAACACTTCATGATAATAACTCACATCAAACTGAACCATCAAATTGGACTTATCCCAACTCCAGCCTAATCTAAACCCAAGTCTAGCCCAACATCCCTAAATTGTCGAAATGTCCAAATTCTTTCAAATTGACCCACCAAATCAATTAAAAATAACTCTAAATCTTTTTTAAACTTTTTAAGACAATCATCCAAACCAAATTTCTCTGTCAATTTGACTCAATGTCAAGGCTAGCCTAACCCAAACCCAACTATAAGACAATTAGACCCAAATTGAACCCATGCACCAAAATTGACTTAGCCATGCGAAATTGATTAAACTAAAGCTTATATAGCCATTAAATACATCATAGTGACCAGACTAGACTTTCTTAGCTCACCCTAGAGGAGCTACAGACCAATAGTCCCCTAATTTGGGGGATTTCATCCCATTTTTGGCCTAATCTTGAAATATCTTGGCCATCATTGCTTATCCTTGGGAGTTAATCATAATTAGCAACCCCCTGACCTCCCTTAGCCAAAAGGTCACCAGACTCTAGCCAGCCACCACCTTAGCCACTAGAAACAGCTAGCCCAAGGGAGCCCCAAGTGGCCAAAACCCAAAATTAAACCTCCCTGATTTGGCTAAGTCCTATTGGCCATTAGAGCCTTTTGTCCCTCCACTTTAGCAAGCTTTAGCACCCAATGTCAAGCTCTGAGCTCCACCAAACAACTGATGCATCCATGCAGGGCAATTTAGTGTGACAATTTTGTAATTATTTTTCAATATTACAAAATTACACACGATAAATATATAATAAATATTCAATATAATCCCAACCAAAATACTCTTTATGTAAATAATTTATCTTTGAAAACTTTTTTTAAATTGTTAAATCCCATTTAATATCAACACAAGTATATGTATCGCTTATGTAATAAAGGGCTTTAATGGAGTCATAGATATCAATCCCACAGGGAAGTTGGAAAATATTAAAGTAAATTATGAAAATTATAATAACAAAAAAAAGAAGTAAAAGCAAAAGTAAAGTTCAAAGTTTGAAAATTAACTACTCAAGTGAATGCTAATTAAAATGCAGTTGTAAGACTATAGAAGTTAAATTAAACCAAATACTAAACTTTCAAAAGTAAAATTATGAAAATTAAATAAAGTTTTTACTGTGACGAAAAGTTCAATTTGAAGAAAGCATCCTTCCCCTTTACAATTAGTATATGGATTGTAAAGAAATTGAAATCTTTTAAAAATATTTATAAAAACTATTTTGAGCCAAATAGGAGCAATCATATTCTTATCCTATTTCGAGTGCTATAAAGAACATTGACTAATCTAGAGTTTGGTCCTTAATTTTGTAGTTAGGCTAGGAGGATATTGGAAGCCACTCCAGAACTCCCACTCCTCCCTTTCTTGAGGGCTAACAATCCCGCTTTGGTTTCCAATCAACTGGATCAAATTGGGGGTTTTAATATGTCACCTTAAAATCTACATATCTGTGTCCAATAAAGTATATTTACCTATTTATTTGCACCCAATCCCATGGATGACATACGTTCTCCCATGAAATCAAATTTGATTCTCCCTTTATTTTATAAATCTTATCTCATTTAATGACATATGTCTCTCAACAAATTTTAACATTTCAATTGGCTAGATCAAAAAGTAAATGAAAATTGGAGTTCAAATCATCATAAATTATTATGATTTAAAACCATAGAAAATAAAATATATTCTTCACAAAACCATATCTCAAAGTAAGGAGAAGGATAAATAAGACTACTCAAAATTCATGAGAAGGATACGATAAAGCACAGATTTCATATATAAAAACAAATTTACAAAACAAAAGAAATAAAAATACAACTAATGTCACAATCCATCCCAAGAAAATCCCTAGAAGTTCTCTCCATGCCTTTCTCTCTTTACAATCACTCCCAATTCTCTCCTAGAAGTGTAATGAAGAAGAAATCTGTCACCTTCCCTTTTCTCTTACAACCCTAGAAGAAAATCTCCCTTTCTCTCTCTATCTCTAACTCACGCTCCCTTTCTCTCTCTCTCATGCCACAACCTTTTCAACTCTTCAAGTCTTCTTCTTTTATTTTGAGCTACCTCCTTTGGAAAAGAATTCAATGCTCACTCCAAAATTCCCTCCAAAAGTCAACTCTTTTGAATTTAAAAGATGTATCATTCTATCCAAGAGTCATATCCCTTCATAAAAGAACCTTCCAAAGTGTTTAGATGCAATGAATTACTCCAAAAGGTGTGTAGAACAAGTGTCCTTTTGAAATTTGTGCAAAAATTTATCTCAAACTGCTTTAATTTTAAAAAGTCATCTATGGCGCATCGTGTTCCAATCAGGCGCATCATGCGCCAGTTCTCAGAATTTTGGCGCATCATGCGCCGATCTGGCGCATCGTGCGCTAGAATCCCAAAATTTGCTGTTTTGGCTCCAAATTTCGTTCTTTTTGCCTTTTTTGCTCCAAATGCCTAAAAATGATATACTTAAAAAAAAACACAAAAATACCCTTCTTTAAAGTGCAATATGACAAAAAATAAGCATAAAATAAGTACTTAAAATAGTATATTATTTTGGTGTTTCAAAATCCCTCAAACTTAAATGTTACTTGTCCTCAACTGACACTTTTGTTACATAAAAGCATATGACTTAGGATAGAGATTAACTTATAACTTCTATACTTTAGTTTAAGAAATAGAATAACAAAATTTAAGAAAAACCTTTTAATAACTTAGATTCAAACTCTAAGTCTAGGAATACTTAGTAATGAAATTTAAGATTTTTGAATCTCTATTCATTTCAAGAAGAATTGCAATTTATCACATTAAGGACATTTAGAACATTCAAATTCATGAAAAATTTACTAGGAATGCTAATAAAAATCTAATACAAGTTTAGAAAATGTAATAAAGTTCTTTTCTTAAGTTGATTCAAGTGAAGCAAATTTTTGATTAGGCATCTCCTCAAGCTTCTCCTAACTTATTTTATTTTTCTTTTTCTTTCTTTCTTTTTTTTTTTCTTTTAGGATCTTCTCAATCCTTTCTTTTCTTTTTCATTTTCTTTTTCAAGTAAGGATTATTATATCTGGATAGCTTTTAATAATTTTGAACTTCATTATCCTCTTCTTAAAGTTAAAACTTCTTACCTTTTTTCATTTTATAAATTCATATTAGTTTATGATTTTTCATAATGTCTCATTCTTTTGTTCTTTCATGAAACTCTAAAATTTTTAACACTTGAAAAATACAATTCTCTTTACTTTAAATAGAAAAATATAGTCTTATCCTATCATACCAAATATCTTTAACCTTAGAATTTAACCTTCATTATTAAAAACTTTTTATGTAAATTTACCACAATATTTATAAATAGAAGTACGGTCATTTAATATTAAATCTTAATATCCCAAGCCATGTTTAAATAATTTTAAAAATATAGTTAATTAAGGATAAATAAAATTTAGTTTACTCCTTTTCAAAATAAATTTTTCTTTCCCCCAAACTTAAGCTCTTAAGTGATTTTAAAAATATTTTTTGTATAAAATTTAGTAGGTGAAAGAAAATGGTAAATACATGAAAATAAAAACTGACCTGTAAAGGATTTATTACTATGAAATTGGGCTCTAGTATACTGCAGGTACTAAATGTAAAATTACATATAGGCTTTAAAACATTAAATAAAACATAATCTATTATAGATAATTTGCAAAGAATAAAACATAAATACCAAAATTGAAAAACTAAACTGAAAATAATAAAAGTGCAGCAAAAAATGAAAGTCTACAGTTACTATTACAGATTCAATTCACAACACAACATAGAAGTACTTT
The DNA here is from genome assembly GCA_002079205.1 of Phalaenopsis hybrid cultivar. Taxonomy (NCBI): domain Eukaryota; kingdom Viridiplantae; phylum Streptophyta; class Magnoliopsida; order Asparagales; family Orchidaceae; genus Phalaenopsis; species Phalaenopsis hybrid cultivar. The sequence continues at coordinate 159,159 of JXCR01119122.1, forward strand.
TACTACAACAAGTTTCAAATGAAAGTACATCACATTACAAGCATAAACAACAAACATAAATCAAAACAAACTAAACTAAACTCATAGAATATCAATCTTTAGCTCCTTCCTCCTCATCATCTGATTGTTCTTCTTCATCATCATGAATGGGAGTACAAGGATTGAAACTGGGGCAAGTAGGAAAGTCCAAATTTAGTTCACCCCTAAGATGTCTTACCATGACATTCTCAAAATCAATATCATTTTGAACTCTCCTCTACTGATATTCATCGTTATATGCATTTCTTGCTCCTATCTCTCCAAACTGAGTTTAAATATTAACTATGTCCATTTTTTGAATCATGAGTTGATCCATAATACCTTCAATCGATGTAGATCGAGAAGTAGATGCCATTGCAGCAGATGTAGAGGACCTCTCCCTTAATCCACTGATAGACTCAACAAATGATTCTACTCTTTGAATCATGTGCCTCCCAATCAGATTCTATGGCAGTAATCTCTCTTCAATTATATGGGATTCTACTCCATAATTTTTCACATGGAGTGAAAAATGGGATTCTACTCCTGATTGTTCACATAGAGTGAAAATCAGGGCAGAGTATCCCAAACCTATAGCTGTAGAACTACCAGCTATACTCTGAGCAAGTTGAACTATAATTGCACCAACATCTATTGCCTTCATGTTCTGAATGCAATAATTTAGTACAACATTATCTTTACTAACATAGCCAAATGATTTGTTGGCAACAGTCTGACAGAAATGAAGTGGTGACATACTTTTGACTGGATAGTTGATACATCTAAAATATATAATAATTTTAGACACATTTTATACCTATTTTTGAGATATTGCACTTTAATGGAACGTATTTTTGTGTTTTTCTGCAGATACAAGTAAAAAAATGAAAAAAATGTTTGAAGGAGTGAAAAAGGATCAAATTTGGAGTAAATAGGTGAAAAATTGTGCAAAAGAATTTTGGCGCCAGAGCGCCAGATCCAACGCTTAAGCGCCAGTTAAATAGAGAAGGTCACGCCTAAGCACTGAGACCCGAGCTTAAGCGCCAGTGGCAGTTACTAGATGAGTAAAATCGATTTTCATGAATTTTGAATAGGTTTTTGAGGCACCCATTGACTTAATAGGTGGTTGTAAACACCATGGACAAAAATTGTCATTAAAGGATGCATCTCCTTGGCAAATAAATTGAATCAAAACACATTTTGACGAGATCGCAAGGCACCTCTTAGAAAACTATAAAAAAAGAAGAAGAGAGTACTTAGAAAAGAGTCCCGAAAATATTGGCAAGTTTTGAAAGTTCTTCTCTAGGGAGTTAGTTCGAAAAGATTTTTAGGAACCACTTTTTATTTACTTTATCCTTTTTGTTATTTTGTTTTGAGTGATTGTAAAAAGAGAAAGATATTCAAAGGAACTTCAAGAGTTTGGCGGAGGACTTGAGATAAGTTTTTATCTTTTTGTTTTAGACTACTTTTGATTTTAATCGAGACTTATTGGTTTGACAATGATTTCTTCTTTTAAACTAGAGTGTGGTTTTGTTTTCTCCATGATTATGAGTAGTTTTCATTATTTTTCTTCTTAAAATGATAAGTAATTAAGATTTGGATGGAAGTTGTAGAGAATATTGATCTTTAATGTTGGAAGAAGTTGTGATGATTTAAATCTAAGCACTTCATTTACTTCTTGATTTGGCCAATCCAGATGTTAAAATTTGTTGTGAGAACATGTAAATTTAAATCCATGTACTTCATTTACTTCTTGATTTGGCCAATCCAGATGTTAAAATTTATTGTGAGAACATGTAAGTCAGACTTGTATTGTCTCAGTCAACAATTGGAAAGAATCACATGAGGTTGTATGAATGAGAATGTAATGAGCCGACATTGTCATTGTCAACAATTGGAAAGAAGCACATGAGGTTATATGAATGAGAATGTAGTTCATAGGTTGGTATTGTCTCAGTCAACAATTGAAAAGACTCACATGAGGTTGTATGAATGAGAATGTAGTTCATATGATTGAGTGCAAATAAATAGGGATATATTCATTTATGGGTGTAGAGTTAGAGGACTTTAAAGTGATAGGTTAAAGCCCCCAACTTGGTTTATTATTTTAGGTTTGATACGAGATGTTAGCCCTCAGGTGGAGGGAATCGAGGGAACTCTAGAGTGAGTGCTAGTATCTTCCAATGAGAGAATGTTAGCCCCCAGGTGGAGGGAATCGAGGTAACTCTAGAGTGAGAGCTAGTATCTTCCCTGTTTGTTTATTATTTTAGGTTCTGATACGAGAATGTTAGCCCCCAGGTGGAGGGAATCGAGGGAACCCTAAAGTGAGAGCTAGTATCTTCCCTGCTTAGCCGGTCTTAAGAATTATTCAAACTTTAAATTAGCCAATGTTCTTTATAGCATTTCTAGTAAGGGAGAGTAAAGAATATTATTGCTCCTATTTGGCACAACACAATTAGCAAACTTCCACAATAGAATTCCTATACTTATTACTGATTCATGATAAGAAGAAAGATATTTTCATAAACACAATTTGCATACTTTCACAACAGAATTCTTATACTTATTACTGATTCATGATAAGAAGAAAGATATTTTCATATTAAATACTTTTCTTCTACAAAAACTTTAGTTATCTTTTTAAATTGTTATGTTTCGTTAAAATATCAAAAATACCAAAATATACTTTCACAACAGAATTCCTATACTTATTACTGATTCATGATAAGAAGAAAGATATTTTCAAACACAATTTGCATACTTTCACAACAGAATTCTTATACTTATTACTGATTCATGATAAGAAGAAAGATATTTTCATATTAAATACTTTTCTTCTATAAAAAAACTTTAGTTATCTTTTTACTGTTTCATTAAAATATCAAAAATACCAAAAATATTTTTATTTTAAATTCCTACAAAAATCATTTTTTTAAGTAATTATCTTTTTAAAATAGAAAAACTTTCTAAAAAGTACATATTGCATAATCTTCTCTGTGGGTTCGATATTCAGGTCTTAATCAAAAAGTCCTATATTATATAATGATACGTATAGTTGCGTAGTATCCCAATATAAATAAATATAAATTAAAAAGTTAAATTTTTATTTTTCTTCAGAATCAAGTTTTTGGTTTTATTGCAAAATAAGGAAAAATAAGTGAAAAATACCCTCAGAACTGTCATTATACTATGCATTAGCATTAAATATCCAGGGATCAAGTTTTTGGCACTGTTGCCGGGGATCGAAAACTATGTAAATTTTTTATTTTAGAAAGTATTATCTAACATTAAATATTGTATCTTATTTTGTGTGTTTTATTTTATTTTATTTTATTTTATGTTAGTGTATGCGTAGTTCTGGTTCTGAAGGAATAGAGCCCTACGATTTTGAATCAGAAAGAACTATAAGACAAATCAGAAAAACTAAAAAAATTAAAAATCTTGAAAAATCTAAAAAATTTATAGAAATGACAAACCAAAATAATCAAAATGCTAAAATTTATCAAGATTTTAGACCTTTAAGAGATTATGCTAACCCTATTGTAGATGAACTTCATTGTAGTATTCAAAAACCTACTATAGTGGCTAATTCATTTATTGTAGTATTCAAAAATCTACTGTAGTGGCTAATTCATTTGAGCTTAAACCTGCTATTATCCAAATGATATCAAATAATCAGTTGGGGGATCACCTGCTGAAGATCCAAATTTACATCTTACCAGTTTTCTAGAATTGTGTGCTACATTTAAATACGATGGTGTTTCAGATGTTGCCATAAGACTTGGGTTATTTCCTTTATCACTGTGGGATAAAGCTAAGATGTGGTTAAATTTGTTAGCATCTAGATCTATTAGAACTTGGGGTGATTTAGCACAAAAATTCCTTGCTAAATATTTTTCACCATTAAAAACTGTAAAATTTAGAAATGATATTATATCTTTTAATCAGTTTAAAGGGGAATCTATTTATGAAGCATGAGAATGATTTAAAAAACTCTTAAGAAAGTGTCAAAACTATGTTATACCAGATTGGTTAATAATTCAAATCTTTTATAATAAATTAATTGGTTCTCTTAGATCTATTATCGATGCCGCTGCTTGTGGTTCATTGATGTCAAAACCTTTTTATGACGCTTATGCTTTAATTGAAGATATGAATACCAATAATTTTTGATGGCCTTCTGAGAGGGTGAATCCAAGAAAAGTAGCCAATATACATGAAACTCATGCATTTACTATTTTAGCAAATCAAGTTGCTGCAATTTCAACGAAGCTAGACCAATTTGGAATGAATTTTTCTCAACCAATTTCCATGATTGAAGAAAATTCATTAGGTTAAATGGTATATTCTCAAGCATCATTAGAGACTTTGAATTCCATAAATAATAAGAAAAATAACCCATATTCCAATTATTATAACCTAGGTTGGAAGAACCATCCCAACTTTAACTGGAATAACAATTCGGGTGGTAATAATCAGCAATGGGGGAACAAACCAAGGAAACCCATTGAGAAACTAGAACAACCAAGGGAATAATAATTATAGATCTACTTATCCGCCAGAAATCAATAATAATACACAATTTAAGGATAAGAAGTTGTATATAGAAAAAGTGGTCTTACAAATGAGTAATCAGTTACAAAGTCAAGGAGCCACCATTAGAAATATTGAGAATCAACTTGGGCAAATAAAAAGTTCATTAAGTAATAGATCCCAAGGAACACTTCCTAGTAATATTGAATCAATTCTAAAGACCAGAACAAAGAGCAAGTTAAAGCCATACAACTTAGAAACTGAAGAGAGTTGGAAGGTAGGATTCAAAAAAAGATTGAAGTAGAGAGAGAAGAAATTGAAGAATCGAAAGAGGACGCTCTCTAAGATTCTGAAAGACCTATTTCTTCGCCAAAAATTGATTTAGAAAACCACCACCTCCATTTCCTCAGAGACTTCGATAACAGAAGTTGGATAAGCAATTTTCAAAATTTATGAAAATATTTAAGAAGCTTACAATACATATTCCATTTACTGAAGCCTTAGAACAATGACAAGCTATGTAAAGTTTATGAAGAATATTCTCAACAGAAAAATGAAGTTTGAAGATAATGAGACTGTTGCACTTAGTGGGGAGTGCAGTGCTATAATTCAGAAGAAACTTCCTGAAAAGCTTAAAGATCCTAGTAGCTTAACAATTCCATGTGCAATAGAAAACAAATTTTATGAGAAAGCCTTATATGATTTAGGTGCAAGCATTAACCTTATGCCATTATCAATATTTAAAAGATTGGGGTTTGGAGAAATAACCCCTACTACTGTAACTCTACAGTTAGCAGATCGTTCAATAACCTATCCTAAAAGAGTTATAAAAGATGTTTTAGTGAAAGTGGATCAATTTATCTTTCTTGTTGATTTCATTGTGCTAGATATGGAGGAAGATGAAGAGATACCTATCATTTTGGGGAGACCTTTCCTAGCCACAGGAAGAGCAATGATAGATGTGCTAGATATGGAGGAAGATAAAGTGAACCTATCATTTTGGGGAGACCTTTCCTAGCCACAGGAAGAGCAATGATAGATGTGCAGAAAGCTAACAATGCACATCAATGATCAAACTATTACTTTTAACATTACAAAATCAATGTAATACTCTGCAAAAGGTAAAGACGATGAATGCTATAGAATGAATGTTACAAGATATTTGAGCGAATGCCATTTCAAGACTACTTATGAAGAAAAAGATTTGGAACACGAGCAAAAGATGAATTAGACCAATGTGTAAACCTTTTTAAGCAAGATTCAAGTTATGTTCAAGAATGTTTTGAAATTTTAGACACGATAGACAAAAACAAATCATTTTGTCCATCTTTTGAAAAACCTCCAGAACTTTAGTTGAAATTGCTTCCTGAACATTTAATATATGTCATTATAGGAGATTCCCTTACTTTACCTGTTATAATTTCCTTGAAGTTAACAAAGGAAGAAGAAGAAAAGCTGATGAAAATTCTAAAAAATTTTAGCCTTCAGATGGACAATTGTTGATATTAAAGGAACCAGACCTTCAATTTGTATGCATAGAATTAATCTGGAAGAAAACAGTAAACCCAGGGCTGATCCAAAAAGGAGATTAAATCCTGTTATGAAATAGTTTGTCAAGAAAGAAATTTTAAAGTGGTTAGATGTTGGAATTATCTACCTTATTTTAGATAGTGCATGGGTTAGTCCAATTCACTGTGTTCCTTAGAAAGAAGGAGTAACTCAAATTGTGAATGAACAAAATGAGTTAATACCTACTAGACAATTTACAGGGTGGTTAATATGCATTGAATATAAAAAATTAAATCTTGCCACTAGGAAAGATCATTTTCCACTACCCTTTCTGGATCAAATGCTGGATATACTAGTTGAGCATAAATACTTTTATTTTCTGGATGGATATACCAGTTACCACCAAATTCAAATATCTCCCAAGGATCAAGAGAAAATAGCATTTACCAGTCCTTATGGTACTTTTGTATTTAGAAGAATGCCCTTTGGTTTATGTAATGCCTCTGCTACTTTTAAAAGATGTATGATGGTAATTTTTTGTGATTTAATTGAAAAAGGGATTGAAGTCTTTATGGATGACTTTTTCAGTATTTGGAACTTCATTTGACTCATGTTTAGAACATTTATTTAAAGTTTTTAAGCCCTGTGAAGAAACAAATTTAGTCCTTAACTGAGAAAAATGACAATTTATGGCAGCAGGAGGAATTTTATTAGGTCATCAAATATCATAAAATGATATGGAAGTAGATCCTGCTAAAATTCAAGTGATCGCTAATTTACTTTATCCAACAAATGTAAGGGAATTTAGGAGTTTTTTAGGACATGCTGGATTCTAGAGGCGATATATTAAGGACTTTTCTATGATTGCTAAGCCTTTATGCCATTTACTGGAGAAAAATGCAGTTTTCAATTTTGATGAGGAATGCCTAAAAGTTTTTAAATTAATAAAAGAAAAATTAATCACTACACCAATTATCATTTCACCAAATTGGGAAAAACCTTTTGAACTTATGTGTGATGCAAGTGATCATGTTATTGGAGCTGTTTTAGGACAAATATATGATAAAATTTTCAACGTTATTTGCTATGCTAGTAAAACTTTTAAAGAAACTCAAATTAATTATACAACAACTGAAAAAGAGTTATCAGTAATAGTATATGCCTTTGATAAATTTAGATCATTTTTTATTGAAACTCATGGTATAGTGCATACAGATCATTCTGCCTTTAAGTATTTATTAAAAAAGAATGATACTAAACCGAGACTTATAAGATGGATTCTTCTTTTCCAAGAATTTGATTTTAAAATAGTAGACTGGAAGGGAACTAAAAATCAAATTACTGATCATTTGTCCAGGCTTGAATTAGAAAAACCACTCTGTTTTGTAAAAGAAATTAATGAACATTTTCCAGATGAAAATTTGTTCACTGTAAATGAGTGGCGTGTTCCGTCGTATGCCGACATTGTGAACCATATTGTTAGTGATCTTAAACCCTATGGAATGACATACCAACAATGAGAAAATTTATTTATGAAGTTAAGACATTTTTGGGATGACCCATATTTATAGAAACAAGAAAAGGATTTGATTATTTAAAGATGTGTACCATTAGAAGAAACTTATGAAATTATCCAAAAATGTCATAATTCTGATTTTGGGGGATATTTTGGTGTTGATAAAAAAACATACAAAATTCTACAATCTGGATTTTATTGGCCTACAATTTTTAGAGATGTTAATCCTTATATCAAAACTTGTGATAGATGCAAAGAGTAGGCAATATTTCTGGAAGAGATGAGATACCCCTCAATTATATGCTAGAATTTGAAATACTTTATGTTTGAGAATTAGATTTCATGAGACCATTTATACCATCTTTCAAAAATTTATATATTCTGTTAGTAGTGGACTATGTATCCAAATGAATAGAAATTATTGCTTTATCTCGATGTGATGCTCAAAGTGTTGCAAAATTTTTGAAAATGAACATATTTTGTAGATTTGGGATTATATCTTCATCACGGCCATCTACTTCTTGTGCTTCTACATCTAGAGGTGATACCAAGAATCAGGATGAGTTATTGCAGAAGATCATGGACAATATCAATTTTACCGCTGATAAGGTACAAAATACAAAGTGTTTTGCAGATCATACTAATAGTTATAATAGAAGAAAGAGTGATTATGAAGAGAAATTTCACCCATCTTTGGAAAGCCTAATTAGAGGTGAACCAGGAGTGCAATTTCCTCCATATCCTTGATATCCTGATTATGAGCCTACAGAAAAATGGAACGACGGTGATTCTGAGGAACTTCAAGAGTTTGGTGGAGGAGTTTAGATAAGTTTTTATCTTTTTATTATAGACTAGTTTTGGTTTTAATCGAGACTTATTGTTGGTTTGACAATGATTTCTTCTTTTAAAATAAAGTGTGGTTTTGTTTTCTCCATGGATTCTGAGTAGTTTTCCTTATCTTTCTTCTTAAAATGATAAGTAGTTAAGATTTGGATGGAAGTTGTGGAGAGTATTGATCTTTAATTTTGGAAGAAGTTGTGATGATTTAAATCCATGCACTTCATTTACTTCTTGATTTGGCCAATCCAGATGTTAAAATTTTTTGTGAGAACATGTAAGAACCGAGATGGTATTGTCACAGTCAACAATTGGAAAGAATCACATATGGTTGTATGAATGAGAATGTAGTTCATATGGTTGAGTGCAAATAAATAGGAAAATATTCATTGATGGGTGTAGAGTTAGAAGACTTTAAAGTGACAGGTTAAAACCCCCAACTTGATTTAATTTATCAGGTTCTGATAAGAGAATGTTAGCCCCAGGTGGAGGGAATCGAGGGAACTCAAGTGTGAGAGCTAGTATCTTCTCTGCCTAGCCGATCTTTAGAACTATTCAAACTTTAAATTAGGCAATGTTCTTTATAACATCACTAGTAAAGGTAAATAATATTATTGCCCATATTTGGCATAACAAAATTTGCATACTTTCACAACAAAATTCCTATATTTATTACTGATTTATGATAAGAATAAAAATATTTTCATATTAAATACTTTTCTTCTACAAAAAAACTTTAGTTACCTTTTTACTGTTCGTTAAAATATCAAAAATAAAAAAATATTTTAATTTTAAATTCTTAAAAAAATCATTTTTAGTTTAAGTAATTATCATTTTAAAATAGAAAAATTTTCTAAAAAGTGCATATTGCATAATCTTCCCTGTGGGTTCGATATTCAGGTCTTAATTAAGCATATTGCATATTTCCCTGTGGGTTCGATATTCAGGTCTTAATAAAAAAGTCCTATATTACTTGATAACGATACGTACTTGCATAGTATCCCAATATAAATATATAAAAATTAAAAATTTAAATTCTTATTTTTCTTCAGAATTAAGTTTTTGGTTTTGTTGGAAAAATAAAGAAATATAAGTGAAAAATACCATCAGAAAAATTGTTATAATGTGCATAAGCATTAAGTATCCAGGTAACAATATTCAACATGGAAGTAGGGAAGTTAACTATCTTGTTATTCTTAGTTTTCCGTTCCTTTCTTCCATCAATAAAAAATGAAATCACTTCCTCAATTGATGAATCATTTATCATAAATGCATCATATTCATCATGAAACATATTTATAAGCCAGTAAAAAGCATTGATCCTTTTAGCAAAAAAACTGACCTGCTTACCCCTCACCAGGATGTGATCTTCAGCAGTGAATCTCAGATTTGTATAAAACTCTCGAACCATCGGAACAATTGCTATGGCAGTGAAGTAGCAGAATCTTTCTCAGTACCTGACAAGAATCAGTCTCTCGACCTCGCCACCCGGGTTTGTAAATGCCCATTCTTGGATCATTCTTTTTGCTTCCATCCGAATTTTGTAATTATGTTGGGCTTTGAAACTAACAAATATTCATGCATCAAAGTCCTTGGACGACCTTCCTCTCTTAACTCAGGGAGCCATTTGAAAATTCTTCAAAAATCAAAATATAGTCCAAATAAATCACTAAATCAAAATTAAACTCCTCAAGCAAGATTCTTTGGTAAGAAACTTTTCACCATGATTTTTCTTCAAGCTTTTTCATCGAAAACCTAAATTTTGGATTTCCCAAATCCATGGTCAAAATAAAAAAATTTCTATGTTAAAGTGAAGCTCTTACCTAGAGAAGATGAAATCTATGGTTTTTAGCCTCCAAATCCTTCTCTTTTGTCCACAATGTGATGTCTTAGACTAAGGTATTAAGGTAGGTGACGAATCAATCAACAAAAATGGAGTTTGTCCATTCAATTTCACAGTCTTTTAGGCAGTAAGGCTTGTTCAGATATTTAGCACATCATGCGCCAAGGCTCTATAAATTAATGCATCATGCGTCAGAGCTCAAATTCACCAAATTTCAGTTTCTGTGGAAATATGCTCCGTACTGCTTTATATCAACCTTTATTTAACTCAAATAAACCTTTCTAAACATAAATAAACATCACATTAACACAAGTATTTTATAACAACACAAAACTCATATTTATATATAAAATTCGTGCTATTACAAATTAAAAATTTTCAAGCTAACAAACATCAAATTTAGTGTTCTAAAGCAAACCAACATCCTAACACTGAAATCTAAACATCAAAATTTAAAACATAAAGATATATAGTGTTCATTAAAAAGAAAATATATTCCAACTCAACAAACTAAAACAAATAGTACTTAACAAGATGTTCTGTGCATAAATTAAGATCAAACTTCTTCTTCAATATCATCCTTCTGGATATCTCCCGTTGATTGGTAGTGTACATATAGGTAGTAAAAGGGTCGAAATGTAAATTCATCAGTTGAATTTTCCTCCTCAATCCAACCATGTTTCTTGAACATATGCACCAATCCATCTTCAATACGCAATTTATGTTAAAAATATTCCTTCAATCTCCAATCCAGATGATCCAGCATTTCAGTAATATTCCCAATCGCGTGCATGAGATTCTGCACATCTTTCTCTATCTTCTTGATCCTCTTTGAAAGTGCACTCAAGTTGTAGTAGGGCTAATCAATTGATGAATTCTGAGATCCTTGATCCATCAATACATTCATATCATTTTCATCTCCCATGTCAATATAGTTGCAATAGACTTCTGGATCCATCAGCTTCCAAGGAAGTAGCAATTTTTCCCAATTTTCATATGGTACTTATGGTTGACTGCATAGTAGGAAAATAATGGATGGATGTCCAAGTCTAGTTACAGATCCATTCACAATGAAACCCAAAACCAATTTCACAATAATAGCTCCAACATTAATAGGTTTTCCAGTATGAATACAATAATTTAAAATAACACTCTCCTTTGTTACCTTACTCATATTCATATTAGGCAGTAATTTTGATGCAATAAAGAAGTATCAGGATTTTGAAATTGGATTTAAAAACTATGAAGGAAAACATACATTTCCATCATCTCTGGTCTCCCAATTCACATCTTCATCCGTAAGGTAGCGGTAGAGTTCATTCATATTCTGTCTTGTAGGGGTAAAGTTTGCATAATGGAAGATATGGACATTTTCAATCATAAAAATCTTATTTATTCTTGAAGGAGTGAGTTGCACAAACCTGCCTTGCACATAAATCAATCTTTGGTTGATCCCATGATGATTTGCATAAAATTCATTTACTATAAGAACAACAACCACGGTAGTAGTGTAGTAAAGCACTTTCCAAGGCCTCTGAGCAATAGTCTCTTCCACTAGATTATTTAGTGTGTTGAATCCTTGATTCAAAAATAATCTTTCTTTGATAAGCGTCTTCTTTACTAGAACTTGATCGTGTAATTTTTGCGCATCAAAACTGATGAACTTTCTCTGGTTGAAAATTTCAAATCTAGTGGAGTTTTTAGAGTGGGAAGCCATAGGATTTGAAAAGTGGTGACTCTTTCCATGTTTCCCCCCTAAAATATGGTTTGGAGTTGGCTTTAAGGAATTACATAGAGAAGAAAATGCCAAAAAACATCATTTAAAATTTTTTAAATCATTTTCGGTCATGTGGCACATTGTGTGCCAGCTCCAAAATTTCCACCGTTTTGATTTAGATCTAATAAATTCTCAATTTTTTTCATAAAATTATGCAAATAAAGACGTTTCTAAATATTTTATCAAAAACATGAACTACATAACAACTTGAACATAAATATACGTAAAATATTTCAAACAATACAAACTCAAAAATTAACTAAACAACGATACATATGGGTTGCCTCCCGCAAAGCGCTGGTTTCATGTCTTCAGCCCGACATTTCCAGTCTTATTCTGGGTGACCCAACATTACAGTTTCTTTAAAAACTGGTCTTTGACCATCAAAAAGTGATTTCAATCTGTGTCCATTCACTATAAATATTCTTCCAGTCTTGGGGTCTTTAATATTATCTTCTTTATAGGGATAGACTTTTATAACTTTGAATGACCCTTTCCACTTAGACTTCAAATTTATAGGAAATAATTTCAATCTTGTATTGTAAAATAAAACTACTTATCCAGGTTCAAATTCTCTTTTTATTATCTTTCGATCATGCCATTCTTTCAACTTTTTCTTTGAATCATGACATTATCGTAAGATTCATTCCTAATTTCCTCAAGCTCATTCAATTTTAATAATCTTTTCTCATCATCTTCTTTCAAATTGAAGTTGAATTCTTTTATCGCCCAATAAGCTTTATGCTCCAATTCAACTGGAAAGTGCCAAGTCTTCCCAAAAATTAATCTATAAGGGGACATTCCTATAGGTGTCTTATGGGCTGTCCTGTGCCCATAATGCAATATACAATCTAGTAGACCAATCCATTTTATTAAGATCAACACTCTTTTCCAAGATTCTCTTAATTTCATGAGTAGATACTTCTACTAATCCACAGTCTAGGGATGATAAGTAGTTGTAATTTTATGTAATATATTATATTTTTTCACCAATCTTACAACTGTTGCATTCCTAAAATGAGATCCTCCATTAGTAATGATTATTCTCGGCATTCCATATCTTCCAAAAATATTTTTTATTAAAAAATTGAAACAATCTGAGCATCACATTGAGGAAAATTGATTTCTTCAATCCATTTTGAAACATAATCCACTGCAATCAATATGTATATAGTTTTGAATGAGGGTATAAAAAATCCAATCCCCATTCATCAAAAATTTCAATTTTCAAATTAAAATTTATATGCATTTCATTTCTTCTTGAAATATCACCTACTCTCTGACACCGATCACATGTTTTGATAAATATATTAGCATATCTAAATAGAGTAGGCCAATAAAATCCAAAACATAAAATTTTATGAACAATTCTATCATTCCCAAAATGTCCTCCAAATTCAAAATCATGACATTTTTTATCAATTTCCGGAATTTATTTATACGACACACATCGTGTCATCATTAAATATGTACACTACTTATATAAATAAGGATCATCCAAAAAATAAGATTTTGCATCATGAATGAATTTCTTTTCATGCTGTTTTGTTAGTCCATATGATAAAATACCACAAAAAATATAATTTATAATATCAGCATACCAATCTATTTCCCATCCTTTTATAGCATAAAGTTGTTCATTAGGAAAAGTTTCATTAATATCTTTTTCTAAATCTAGTATTACTTCTTATTCTAGCCTAGACAAATGATCAACAATTAGTCTAAGAGGTGTGTAGAATAAGTGTCCTTTTAAAATTTGTGCAAAAATTTATCTCAAACCGCCTTAATTTGAAAAGGTCGTCCCCGGTGCATCATGTGTCGTTCTATCACATCATGTGTTAATTCTCTAAATTTTGGCGCATCATGCACCAATCTGGCGTATTATGCACTGATCTGGTGCATTATGCTCCTGATCCCAAAATTCATCGTTTTGGCTCCAAATTTTGTCCTTTTTGCCATTTTTGCTCCAAATGCCTAAAAATGATATACCTGCAAGAAAAACAGAAAAATACCATTCTTTAAAGTACAATATCACCAAAATTAAACATAAAATAAATACTTAAAATAGTATATTATTTTGGTGTATTAGCAGCCATGACTATAAATTGAGCTCTCCACGGCCAAATGGGAGATAGCTTGAAACCTTCGGGAAACTCTGCCAAAATCTCATTAGAGCTTTTTCAAACCTTCCTAAGATCAATCTCATTGCTTTCAGCCACTCACAGCCACTCCACAGAGCCAATTTCTTTACTGAAATTTGCCCTAAAATCATGACAGATTTTCCCACACCTCCACAGTCCACCAAAGTCCAATTAATTGTGCCTACACCATCACTAGAGTGAGAGGAGTTGATTCCCCAAGAAAGCCCCACACTAAAAGGCCTTTAGCATAACTCTAAACCAACACAATCGAGCTTGATCAAAATAATAGATAGACAATTCACCACTATTTGAGAACTCATTTAGAGGTTTGTTGGATCCATTCGTATCTACTACAACCATCTGATTGAGGCCTCATGTCTCAACAAAGGTATTGAGCATCAACCCTAAACCAAGGTTATTTTGATTCTTTATGTGTAATGCTTGATTTCATGCTTGATTAACCGTATGGATAAACGTGGCTTGAATAGATGAAGGTTTAGAAACAAACCTGAAGTGATTTAGTTGAGTCTAGCTTGAGATCTTAAGGTTTTAGTTTGGATGGTTCTTGGGTTAAGTCCTTTGAAGACGATGTACGGATGCCATCCAATCGCGTGTGTATTGGATGGACGAAGGAGATCAAGCTGAACAGACTCTTGGTGCACGAACAATGAACTGACGAGGCTGCTACATGGCTAGCTGCGTCAAACTGCGGAGCACCCCATGTAAAGTTTGGAGGGAATGAAGATGAGTTGACATTGACTCGTTTAAGTAGAAAATTCAGGATTATTTGAATTAAATTAAATGTCCGAACTTCAAAAACCCATATCTTTTTATAGAAAAATAAAATAAAAATAAAAATATCATCTTGCTTAGTGAACAGAGGAGAATAATGCGGACTAAAAATGAAAAATATTTGTTAACTCTATGATTTTTAATGAATTAAATAATCTCTGAGTATTTTAATTCATTATGATCAAGCATTTCTCACTATGGCTTGAAATTTTTAAGGTTCATTCCTTCTGACAGGGGCTATGTTCTCTAATTTTTCCAGGGTCAAAGAGCATCTCTATGCTTCTAACCCTAATTTTCAAGTAAGGATGGCTATTGTGGCTTATTTTAATTATATAAACTAAAATACTACTTGGAAAATTATTGGAACAATTTTATTAGGTATCCTATGCATATAGAAGCTTAGGAAAAATGTCATGATCATTTGAATGATTTTGTACATTTCTATAATTGATTAATTGTATATATCTTGTTTTAATTTATGTAAATTAAATACTAATCAAAAATTGAAAAAAAACAATTCCACATTTTGTATAAAAAACATGTTTACCCACTGTAAAAATTTTAATTTTTTTTTACCAAGTTTGAAAACTAAAGTTGATTTTCTAAGAAACCTTGTACTTTTCTATAAAAATGATTATATTAAATTAAATATACTTAGGAAAATTATGAAAAGTAGTTTTCTGAGTTCCTTCTGATCAGGGGTACTTAGGAAAAATAAAATTTCCTATTTTTGAGAAAATACTTGACTTTTTAGCTTAATTTAGAATTTAAAATAATTAAAAATAATTAAAAAAATTAAAAATACCAAAGTATTTTAAAAATGTGCCTAATTGTGCCCTAATCACTTAGAACTCATTAGGATATTTTTCCTAATTTTTCTAAGTGAAAGAAAATAATTATAGTAAATATAAAATTATAATATACAAAGGCATAAAATGTCTTTTTCTTATTTTCTCATGAAAATAATTATAATAAATAAATTAAAAATTATAAAAATATAAAATTTGTTTCTCTGAATTCTCTAAACTCAAAGAGGTTGAATAAAAGGATAAAATTAATTTTTGTAAAAAAAATATTATTTTACATTTAATTAGATCATTGAAGTTGATTAATAATTAAATAATAATGATAGAAAATTAATTTTAAAAATCAAGAAATTTTATCTAAGTGTTTCTCTAACCTAAGGGAACCTCTAATAATTTTATCATATAAAAAAAATCATTACTTTGATTAATCATATAAATTAATCTTGAAAAATCCTATTTTCTAAGTTACACACACACATAGATATATATATATATATATATATATATATATATATATATATATATATATATNGAGGAGGAAGGTGCTCTGCTAGGGTTTCTGAAAAGATGAGGTTTGGTGGCTGCTGGCTGAAGGAGAACTTAGAGGTGGTTACTTCCTTTCAGGTTTTTCTTCCTGGTGGTGGGGGATTTTTGTGAGTGTTGTTTGGTGTTACTGTTCCATTGGTTCCCTCTCTGGCTGCTCTTAAGCTGCAGGAGTTCCTTCCCCACTTTTCTGGTGCTGGTTGTGATTTCTCCTATTTCTGCTGCAGTCTCAGCCATGACTACACCTATTGATATTGCTACTGAATCTCATTGGACCAAGGCAACCTATGCTGGGGTTGTTGGAAATTCTACTAATGTTCTACAGGATCTGGACCATTTGGTTTTCCCTCAGGAATTTCATGATACTGATGCAGGTAAAGGAAGCTATCCTTGCATCCACCCACTTGGATCCAAGGAGGGAGAACTTGTTGTGTTCTTCACAAACAGAGAGATAACCTCTCTTAAAGAAGAAGTAAAATTTACTTTAGTAGGGAAATTTCAGTTGGGACATCCAAAAATGGAGCTGGTTAAAAATTTTCTTGACTCTCTAAAATTTATTGGAAATTGGAGGATAGGGTTGTAGGATTGGAGGCACCTGCTAATCCAATTAGCTGTTGAAGAAGATTATGCAAGACTTTTTGCAAAGAAATCAGTAATTATTGCTGGAGNAGACATCCAAAAATGAAGTTGGTTAGGAGTTTCTTTGAATCTATAAAATTTATTGGTAATTGGAAGATAGGACTGATGGATGGGAGGCATCTGCTAATCCATTTAACTATTGAGGAAGATTATGCAAGACTTTTTGCAAAGCAATCAGTAATTATTGCTGGAGCTACTATGAAAATTGTAAAATGGACTCCTGACTTTGATCCCAGTAAAGAACCACCTGTGGTTCCTATTTGGTATAAGTTCCCTGGGCTCCCACTTCCTTTCTTTAAGCTGAATGCCTTGTTTAACATAGGGAGAGCTCTGGGTACACCTTTGAAAGTGGATGCACCTACTTATAACAAAGCCAGGCCAGCACTGGCCAGAATACAAGTGGAAAGAGACATCACCCTCCCTGAATTGAAAAGAATCTGGATTGGCTCAGATACTGATGGATTTTGGCAGGACATTGTCCCTGAACAAAAACCATACTATTGCCAACATTGTAGAATGTTTGGCCATACAGTGGAAAAATGCTACAGATTACATCCATAAACTAAAAGAAATGCTGGCAAAGATCATAAGGAAACAGGAAACATCTTATTGCAAGCCATAGAAAACTTTGCTGAAGAATCACATCTGCATAACAGGAAGGATCACACTCAAAGAACTGAGGAAATACCCCAAACCATTAAAGTAAACTCTTCATTAGAGGATCCTTTAGATGAGCCATCAGAAGACTCCCCTACAAATAGAAACACAGGGACTTCTCCAATCAATATTGTTTGAAAGGAAATCCAACAAATTACTATAATCACTCCCTCACCTTCCCCTCATGAGGAAGGAAAGACAGACATTCATGGCAAGGCACCTGAGGATCATGTTATTTCTGGTATTCAACAGGCAATAAAAGATGATTGGCAGGTACAAACAGCTAGAAGGAAAAGAAAACAAGTAAATGAAGTACAGAAACTACAGTAGGGAAGATTAAAACAGGTTGAGAGTAAAGCTAGTATTAAGATTGGCTCTCCCCACCATCATAGAGGCAGAACCAGATCAAGATCACAGCCATCCCTATAGATCCATCCAACAAATGATTAATATCCTTTGTTGGAACATTAGGGGAATTTTCAATCCCCTCTCTCTTAAAAGAGTTTTACATTTAAATCATAAATATAAACCTTGGTGCATTGTGATTCTTGAGCCTTTGGTTCACAAAAACCATCAAAAGCTTATCAAGAAATTCCCTGGATTCATCAATTTTGCCAATACAAATAATAAAATCTGGATTTTATGTAGAAAGGAAATCAAATAGAACATTATTGTTAATTATCAACAATTTGTCCACTTTAAGTTTAAAATAAATGGACATGTGGGCTATGCTACTTTCACTTATGCAGGTTGTACTAAGGAAGACAGAAAGGAGCTGTGGAGTTGCTTGTTGAATATCAGCCGGCTAATGGATTCCCCCTGGATTGTGGGGGGAGATTTTAACTATATTGCCTTTCCTACTGAAAAATTTGGGGGTAGAGCTCCTAACCTTACTAAAATGAATACTTTCAATGATAATATCCACAGGGCTGGGCTGTTTGATTTGGGCTTTAAAGGTCCTGCTTTTACTTGGAAGAGGGGTAAAATATGGGAAATACTTGATAGATGTTTGGTCAATGACAGATGGTACAACCAATTCCTTTTCACTTTTGTTACCCATCTTAGCCTTGTTGGTTCTGACCACAGACCTATCCTTATCAGTATCACCTCCTCAGATAACATATCTTCCCCTTCCCCATTTAGATATCTGAACATGTGGTCTTCTCATCCTTCTTACAACTCTTACATTGCCAACCTTTGGAATGGGATTTCACACACTGACCCTCTTATCAAACTCAGCTTATTACATATCAAAACTGCTAAAGCTCTGAGAAGTTAGAGTTGGGGGACTTTTGGGAATTTCCTTACCAATGTGCAGGAGCTTAAGGAGGAAGTCTTAAGATTAGAGCATCTTGAACAGGAGGGCTTAGGTGAGGAAAAAAGAACTGCTAACTGCTCAAAATAAACTTCTTACTGCTATTGATTACCAAGACCAATATCTAAAGCAAAAAGCTGCTATGGATATCTTCAAGGAGGGGGACAAAAATACCAAATTCTACCATGCTTACATAAAGTAGAAAATGAAATGTAATACTATTCATGCTATTGAGACTGTTGAGGGGAATTGGCTTCATGAAAATGCTGAAATAGCTAATGATGTTGTAAGCTATTTCAAAAATCTGTTGAACCAAGAGAACAATCCCATAAGCCCTATTGATCATGATTATTTCAATGCTGAGAAGGATTACACTGCTAATTTAAAACTTGTTGACATCCCTGATGAAGAGGAGATATGGAAGGCTATTAATTCTATTCATGGTAGCAAAGCAGCTGGTCCAGATAGTTTCACAGCTGAGTTTTACAAGAAATCTTGGGACATTATTAAACCTGAGGTGATTGTTGCTGTGGCCAATTTTTTCCAAGGAAATAATCTCCCACGATACTTCAGTGCTTCTACTTTTGTGCTGATCCCCAAATCTGAGATACAAACCACCTGGAATCACTTCATACCTATTTGTCTAGCCACTGTAATCAGCAAAGTGATCAGCAAAATCATTGTCAATAGATTCCAACCTCATCTTGAGCACATCATTAAACCCAATCAGACAGCATTTGTGAAGGGGAGATCTATTATTGACAACACTCTCTTGGCACAGGAACTTCTGAATGATCTGAATAAGACCTGTAGAGGTGGTAATTTGATATACAAATTGGATTTGAAAAAGTCCTATGATAGTATCAGTTGGGGTTTCATTATGGATGTTCTTACTACTAGAGGTTTCAACCCAGACTTCTGCCAGCTGATTCATAGATGGCTTCACAATAATAATCATTCTATTCTCATAAATGGCAAAGGCTGGGGGTCTTTCACGGCTTCCAGAGGTTTGATGCAAGGGGTGCACTCATTCCTTCCTTTTGAATGGGTGAACAAAAACCATAATAAGATCACTACCTACCTTAATGGGTGGACTCATTCCTTCCTTTTGAATGGGGGCAGAATTACACTGCTGAAAAACATTCTAACTACTTTTCCCTCTTATATCCTGCAGATGACTAATATCAAGAAAAGCGCCCAGATATAGTCGGACAGAGGCAACATATGCATTGGGCTTCTTGGTAAAAAGTGGCTAAACCTCAACTGGCTGGGGGTATTGGCTTCAAGGGTATTAATCAACTCTTCCAAATCAACTTATGCAAGCTTTGAATTAAGTTCAGAGCTCAGACTTATCTGTGGGCTCTCTTCATGAAGGGAAAATATTGTAGAGATCAGGACCCCACACTTGTTGAAAGAAAGATAGGGGATTCCAAAATTTGGGGAAAGATGCTAATTATAAGACACACTGCTGAAAACCTGTTCATTTGGGATTTGGGGAAATGAGACATAAATTTCTGGCTTGATAATTGGTGCCCTAAAGATTGGTTGTCCCCTATCTGTAGCACCCCTAACCCTGACCTTAAGGTGGCTGACTGTTGGGTGGATGATGATTGGTCCTTACTTAAACTTTCAAAAATCTCCATGCCAATTCTATAGCAAAAATTGCCAGCATAAAAAATAACAGAAGAAAGCCTGATAAAATTGTTTGGCAGTCTTTGTCAAATCAAAGCCTTACCAAAGCCATCTACTCTAAAATTTTCCAATGGGAACACCTACCATGGAGCAAAATTATTTGGAGCAATTTTCTGTCCCCCTCCATGTTCTTTTTCTGTTGGAGGGTCTTTAAAAATCTCCTCCCTACTGATGATATTCTTAAACTAAAGGGTATAAGGGGGCCTTATATATGCAGGTTCTGTGTCCAGGAGGAGGAATCATTGCCCCATCTTTTTTTTAATGCAACTTTGTACAGCTTGTATGGTACCAACTGCTAGCCCACTTGACAAAAACCTCTTTACTTGGGATAATATCACCACTTGCTGGTAGACATGGAATAAGAGGAACTATGCTTCTATACCTCTCATTGTTCCATGGTTTATTTGGATGGAAAGAAATAAGGTTAAGTTTGAAGAAGGTACTCCAAAAACGGAGAAGATAGTCAGAAATAGCCTCTCCTATGTTCACAAGATGATTAAGTTTAGAAGATTTCCTAAAATCTATAATTCCTACTCTTTGGGACAACCAGACAAGATTTATGTTCATAGGTTTTTCTGGAAACCTCCTGGTTAACACACAGTCAAGGTAAATACTGATGGAAGCCTCAATAAGTTAGGAGCAGGTGTTGGTGGTGTCTACAGAAATCACTTAGGAAAATGCTTATTATACTTCCACATCCCCATTGTGGCTGCTGGTGCTGTTGAAACTGAATTAGTGGCTATCTATTGGGCTTTAAAAATTGCCAAAATGGCTAGCTGGTACAACTTATGGCTAGAAGTGGATTCTACTGCTGTAATCAAGATATTAAAGGATGAGGAGCTTGCACCCTGGCACCTTACTTATTGGACCAAAAAGATTAGAGAAATATCTTCACAGTTAAAAGTGCAATATACTTTTATCTATAGAGAGGGAAATCAGCCTGTAAATTGGCTTGCCAGACAAGGTTACAACTTAAAGGAGTTCTCTGTTGCTGTTTCTCCTCCCCACACCCTTTAGTTTTTACTGCAGGGTGACAGGATTGAGGTCCCACATTTCAGAATTGTTAACCAAGATCTTAAGAGACTGTTATTTCCTCTGCTTTGGTTTTCCTTTCCCCCTC
>JXCR01119129.1:16924-31111 GCA_002079205.1 Phalaenopsis hybrid cultivar
AAAAACGCCAAAGAAATCTAGAAACTGACTGGTTTGATCGTGGGTTTGAGCAGGTTCATCACCAAGTTCGGAGATAAGTGCGCCCTATTCTTTAAAGCACTTAGGAAAACCAAATGCTTCAAGTGAACACCCGAGTGCGAGGAGGCCTTTGGGAACCTCAACAATTCGTCGCCTCCGCTCCTCTCCTTCAGAGACCAAAGCCAAGGAAAGAATTTTACATTTACCTTGGAGTCAGCGTCGAAGCCGTTAATTCGATCTTGGTCAGAGAGGAACTCAAAAACAACACCTGGTGTACTACGCTAGCCGGATCCTCGAAGGCGCCAAACTCCGGTATCCAATAATGAAGAAACTAACATTCGCCTTGATCATTTCAGCATGGAGGCTCCGACCATATTTCCAGGTACACCCCTTACAGGTCATCACCGACCACCCGCTAAAGTCTGTCATCACCAGACCAGAGCACTCCGGTCGACTACTCAAGTGGGCAACGAAACTCAGCGAATTTGACATCTCCTATATGCCCCGGACGACAATAAAGTCACAGGTTGAGAGGCGTGAGTGAAGGTTCGACGATCGACGAATCGGTTTGGACCTTGTTCACTGATGGGGCCTCCAACCAATCAAGCGCTAGACTTCGAGTTCTCTTGTGCAGCCCCACCGAAGAAAACGTCTATCACACAACTGAGGAAAATTTTTCATTAACTAACAACCAGACGAAATATGAAACTTTGATTGGAAATTAAGCCTAACCTCGGAGATGGGAGTTCTCCGCATAATGATAAAGGTTGATTCACAACTGATAGTAAATCAAATCAACAGAGAATTTGAAACCAGGGACGAAAATATGACAAAGTACCTAGGGAAGGTGAATAAATGGAGATCAGCCAATTCGCCGATTTCAAAATCGAGAATGTCGAACAAGAGGAAACCAAGTCGATGACCTCCTTTCACGAAGCCTTTATCTGGGGAAAGGACAGCCTCGAAAACTCGATCGACCCTTAATCAAGCAGTCACTAATAATGGAGGTTTGTCAAGAGGAGAAGAAAAGCTGAATGAGCCCATACATCCGCTATCTAAGCACAAGGGAGATCGACGAAGTCACCAATCATAGGAGATACAAGTATAAGGTTGCCCAATATCTATTACTTGAAGGAAAACTCTTTAGAAAGTCAGCCACATCATCGTACCTAAAGTGCATAGGGGAAGACCAAATTGAAGACGTACTCTGAGAAATTCAGGGTGGAGAGTGCAGAAGTCATTCGGAAGGAAAGACACAAGCTCACTGAATCTAGTGACAGGGTTACTTTTGGTAGAATCTGCTTAAAGACATTGAGGAATACTCTCGGAGATGCACACACTGTCAGAAATATGAACCGTTGCGCACCTAGCCGGCTTAAAAACTTCACCTAATCATCAACCCTTAACCATTGCCATGTGGGGGCTCAACATCCTTGGACCTTTTCCCCCGTCGAGAGGACAGCGAAAATTCTTGCTAGTGGTGGTTAATTATTTCTCCAAATGGGTAGAAGCAAAGCCCCTAGCACACATAACAACGGAGCTAGTCCGAAACTTCATCTAGACTAACATGATTTGTCGATATATATACCCCTCGTCGTCATTATAGATAATGGGACTCAATTTGCCGACAAGAGAGTTCAGAATTTCTGTAAGAGTCAGGGGATCAACCTCAAATTTCCCTCTATACATCATCCTCAAACCAACAGAGAGGCGAAGGCTTCAAACAAATACATTCTAAATTTATTGAAAAAAAAGTAGGAGCAAAGGGTAAATGGCTAGACTAATCCCTCCCCTAATCTAGGCAATTCAGACAACCCCATCCTCGTCTATCAGACAAGCCATTGTTTATGAAGTTCCATGAAATGGAAGTCATGCTACTGGTCGAATACAACAATCACATTCAGAGGGTACTCTCTGTCTCGACTTTGAGTGAGGAGGACCTAGAAGAATGCTGTAAGGCGAACAACGAAAGACTTAAGCTCGCCTTAGACCTTACCGAAGAGAATCGAGCCAATGCAACCCTTCGACAAGAAGAAATCAAGTGAAAGACAACTAAATATTTCAACAAACATGTTTGTGAAGAAAAGATAACCCCTGGAGAACTGGTCCTGAAAAACACTAAACACGTCGCGCAAGTGGCAGACTATCTGGAAGTTGGATCAAACCTGGAATGGCCCCTACATCATTCACCAGAGAGCTGGGCATGGAACATACAAACTGAAGATGTTGCAAAAAACAATGTCCCTTAACTTATAGTGACGATGACCTAAAGAAGCTTTTTCCTTAAAATCGTTTTTACTCGTCAATAGGCAATATTATTATTTTTTATAATTATTCCTTTTCTTTCAAAAAGCCCTAAATATAATGGAGTTTTTACGATACATGAAGTCTATAAAATTGAAATTTTGTATGCTCACCATTTTGATGATATTTTCTTTGATTGTTTTCTTTTCGCTCGAGGAACCAACATAGTTAGGCTCGGCGAACTAACACAATCATGCGTGGAAAACTAGCACTACGAGAGGTTAAAACTAATTATTTGGCAAAACGATCGTCAGCGGCCTATGAGACGTATCGACACCCAACAAAGACAAGCTCGACAAGGGGTGCGAAAACGACAAACTTCCTTACAATGAGGCAAAAGGAAGCAAAAGGAGTCCGATTACAAGTAGCAAACTTCCTTGGAGTAAGGAAAAAAGAAACAAAAAAAATATAAACAAAAAAGGACCAATTCAATCCCTAGACATTTGAAGGCTCCCTGGAGTCCACTCCCCTAGTTTCTTCTACACCCACGGCACCGTCAGACTGCCCGTGTGTTGATTCCTCTCCACCCTCTGAGTAAGAAAGAAAAGTGCCAAACTCTTCCATCTTTTGCCACCTGGGATCAATCAGCTTAAATACTTGACAAACCTTTTGATCGCAAAGGAGGTACCGACTGCAATCTAACGAGAAAGGCCCTCGACGTATGCCTCTCGGATCATAATCGAATACATCTTTTCCTTCAGTTCCTTCTTCTCCTTCAGTAGAGCCGACACCTAAACCTCATGTTGTTGAGCATCGAGCTGCCTCTCCTCGTCGAAAAGTTTAAACCTCTTTTCCACCATGGCAACTTTTTGCTTTAGCTTCCAAATTCACAAAACGAATCTCACAGCCTCTTCCTCGGCTCTATCTGAGAGAAGGCCATGGAAATGTGAAGCCTCCCAGGAAAGGATATGATATCAGTCGGCCTCTTGAAACATGTCTCTTATGTCCATCAACCTCAAAGTCTTCTTGAAGGCATGATACCATAATATTTTCACCTGAATCGAGGGGTAGTCTCCATTCAGAGAAGTGTTTGGGAACCACTCGGTCTCCCTATCAATAAGAGCGTAGTGGCTGCTCATCCAAACTTCGACTCCTCAATCATGTGAGAATATCCACTCAGGAGGCACAAACCCCTTCTTCACAGGAGGGGGCAAGCTTGCATCCCGCCCTTCGAGGAACGTCACTCTCCATCTGCTTTGTTACCTCGTTCCTGCAAGGCTATAAACGAGGTCCCCCCCCGTCGCCACCGAGACTCCTCCAACCGACAGATGAACTGGCGAACCCCCTGAATCAAGAATATTGAGTGATTTCCAAGGTTCCCCCTCACTTCCCTCAAAAGAATCTAACAAATTACACAAGAGTTACACATATTGTTTACATACGAACAGGTAAGAACCAACCTTCAACATCTCCCTTGATCAACCTAACCGAGTCCGACTAACCCCTACCTCTGTCAAGTGAAACAGGACTGCCTCTCCTCCGAGACTTCTTTGAGGCTGCCCTCACACTCGCAGCCTTCTCACGAGAGACCCTTGTTGTCGACCAACCTTCACAAATCTTCAGTCATGGTATCAACACCATCCAGATGAATCATACATTCGAACAATTCAGGGCCGAGGTATTGAAATAAAGAAAGGCATTGACATCAATCAGCGCCCCATTATCTTGAACTTTCCCAAGTAAGGTCTTTACCTCGCACTCTATCGGGGAAGTATAGATTCCCCAATAGCTCGCACATGAGTCAACCAAGAACTTTGTCTTTCAATCCTTCACCTTGTTCTCAAAGCCCAACAGATGAATCTTAGGACCTGTGACAAATTGGATGTAGTCATCACGACCGATCCTAAAAGAAAAGTTGTTGAAGAGTTTGATCGACCATTAGATTTTCATCCTTCAGTAAAAAAATACGTAAGTCATAACAGCGGCGATCGAATTAAAAAGAACTTGGACAGGAATGATCCCGTAGAGGTTGAAGATCTACCACAACTCTCAACAAAATGGTAAACGGAGAGCCATCTTAAAGTGATATTTATAAAAAACTTGGTCAGGAGAAAAACTACCGTGGTCTGCTCGTGGCAGGCTGTCAGTCGCAGGAAAATCATAAAAATCAAGAACATAACGGTCCTGAATGTCTTTCACGTCCGCCCAAGAGAAAACTGAAACCTTTGTAGCAGGAATCAAACCAAACGATTCCTGAAAAAACTTCCAAACCATGGGGCCAGAGATACTTCACCAACACAAAGAAACGGAGAACGGAAGAAGTGGAGGGACCTGGAGAAAAGAGAAGAGAGCAAGGGTTCTCAACTGCCGCAAAAACCACGTATTCATGAGAGAACAGGCAATAAATGAGGCAAAACGCCGTTGAAAAGATTGAAGTGATGGATTACACTACTCGAAGCAACGTATTGATTACCAAAAATATAAATTACATTTTATTTATTTATGTACAAAAAGGAGGTACATCTCACAAAACCCCAACTACCTAAGAAAGGAGAAAAACTCACCACACAATCGATTGTCACGTCACCAAAGATAAACCTTTGGTGAGACAACCTCTCATGCATGAATTCTCCCTCTCAACTTGAAGAGATCATCATGAGCAACCCTCGATCGAGCAGCGAAACTCTCTCCGACGTCCGACAGCTCCGAGCACAAGCGTGTCATCTCCCCTCGAACGTCAAGCATCTCCCCTTGGAAAACAAAAAACTCGAGCAAAGCAGCAACCTCTCCCTCCACCTGATTGATTTTCTCCAGAACATCAGCAATTCCATCTCCATCTCCCCGAGAATATCCAATAAAGCGAAGGAAACACTCTATCTCCGCAAGGCGGCGCACTATAAAGTAGAAGGACACTATGTGCCCACCAGTCGCGCCCTCTCCCCTAGCAGCGCTGGAAGAAACCTGACAACCCACACTCCGGCCCCCGCCAAGGGTAAGTTTCTCTCCATCCTATGTCGCTCAGCACACCCTAATCCTCAACACCCTGATCCTCAACATGCTGCTCGACACCTTGCTCCATAATACCTTGCTCCACTGTGCCATGTTCCATGAAATCGACTCCCCCTGGGGTGACTTGCTCAACATCAGTCACATCATCTGCAATACTGACATCAATATCTATCGACACATAATCGATATTCAAGGCTTCATTAACTGCACCAAGGAAACTGATGCAAAAGACAATTCAAACTACATACCTAAAATTCACCCACATTCAGATGTGGTGTAAGAAAAAAGATCCTCAACAACATTCTCTAGCCCTCCACTCTCGAAGAAAAAGTCGCTCTTTGTCGATCAAAGCCAAGCCTCAGCTTCGACCGACACCCCCTCAAGACCTCCTTGGGGAAACACAGCCCCCACAACAACCTGAACGGACATCTTTTCTCCTCCAGCATGAATGACCACCTACGACATATGCTCTATAACGTGAACGTCAGAACGGCTTCCAGCCTGCTCAGGCCTCTCCTATAACAAGCCTGCAAAGAAACCCGAAGACTCGGCTCGCTCCTCGTGCTCCTCAAAGTGCATCTTTTGCACAACTATCTTATTGCTTTAACTTCCGTGCGAATACCTCGCTCCCCAACTTCCGCTTGGTGTTAGGTTTGCGAGCCTTCGACCGCATGTCACCCATAGCCTTGAGGAGGGCATCCCTTCGGCAAGTGAGGCTCTTCCATCGGACATGATAGCAAACAAAAAAGGAGGACACAAGTTTCTAGGAGCATAAGAGAGAAGGAAAGGGCGCAAACTCTACTTATCCCATTGCCAATTTATAGCAGGTCGGACACGGAAAACCAGGGATGTTCATTATTGTGAATTAATGTCATTTTTATTATTTCTCACATGTTAAAAAAGATTCTTTTGTCCTCATGTGTTGTGCTTCCTCCGAGGAGCAGAGAATCGAGAAACTAAACATATATGTGAAAAATATTCAACACGAACCTCGAGATAGATGAATTGCTCGGATGGTAGATATGAACGATCGAACAAGGGTTTGAATATCGTTTAAGTCAGATATTGGAAAAGAAGGCATCTGGTTCTAGCGATCGGAAAAAAGTACCAAGGAACTTCTCGCTCGGTGGCGATCGACCCTTAGAACTAGGTCAATGCCGGTCCTGAACATCGTCGTGCCGCAACCCAATTTCTCTGTGTCATCCAACACTGGCGTTGCAACACCACAACCCTAATTCAACGATCCAGAGCCACAAAACCTAGTGTCCACCTAGCGTCATTGATGCACCAAAAATATATGCATTTTTAGACCTATATTTTATACTCATTTTGGTGATATTGCGCTTTAAAAAAAGTTATTTTTCATATTTTCATGCAGGTTATTGATTTTTAGGACTTGAAGAAAAAAAAAAAGAATGGAATTTGAAGTCAAAATGGAGCTTCAGAAGAAATGTTCAGCGCCGACGGCGCCATTTGACAGAGAACGAGGATTAATTAAATGGTCACTGGCGTCGACGGCGCCATTGTCAGTGCAGACCCTATTTTTAGAAGATTCGATAAATTTGGACGCTTTTTGAAGAGTTTTTGGATGCACCTATTGGAAAACCGACATTATACTCTATTTAGAACCGAAATTGATCAGAAAAATGACTCTCTTCGCCCCTTTCTTACCCTTCAACCGCTTTCCACTCTCTTCCACGCTATGTCAGATTCCATATAACCACATAGAGTCCATCAGTCAATTATTTTCTTTATAATTTTGAGTTTTTGTAGTGAATTTAAGTGTGAATTCTTCTCTAAGAGTGTTGGAAAGGGAGAGAAGTGAGATATTTCTTCTTCCTACATTTTCTAAGAGAAGCTACAAGGGATTTGCTTTGAGAAAGAGTTTCAAATAAGTGTTGTTTGTTTATTATTATAGTATGAACTTTCTTTTATATATGAAATTTGTGTTTCGTTGTATCTTTCTCATGAAGTCTAAGTAGTTTCCTTTATATTTCTCCTACTCTGAGATATGGTGAAATAAAAAGATAATTTGGATGTATCAATGTTAAATTTTTAGGGTGACAGACTAAAATCTCCAATTCAGTCTTAGTGTTTAGAACTAAAGCGAGAGTTAGCCTTCAGGGGAAGAGAAGTGGGAGCTCTGGAATGAGAGTTAGTATCCTCCTAGCTTAGCCAATGATTTAGAGACTAAACCTGAGATTAAATAATGATTTTCTATAACACTGAATCAGGGTAGAGAATTAAAACTGCTCCTATTTGACACAATACATATTTAAACAATTTATCTCATCTCATTTTACCAAAAGCTCATTGTAGTGGGAAATATGTTTTTTCATATTAGAAAATTTCATCACATAAACATAATTTAGTAGTTACTGATTTAAACTCTGCATTTAAATTTTGCTAGTAATTAATAATTTAGTTCTGATAATATCACAAAAATTCAAAATTAGTAACAGTAATTTTGTTTTAATTCTGTGAATTTCCTAGTTAATTATAATTTCAAATTTAAAGCTTCCTCGTGGGATCGATATTTGGGACTTAAATAGAAAATTTTACATTACTTGATAACGATACGTATACTTGCATAAAATCCCAACATTAAGTGCTTAACGTTCTTATTCATAAAATACCACATCAAGATTTTGGCACCGTTGTAAAGCAGAGTCAGCTTATTAAATTTTACACGACTATATTTTCGGGGATCAGTCATCCACCTACATACAATGCCCTGATGTCACCAGGTCAACACCGCTGCGCCATTTGCCGACTGAAAGCTATTTTGGTGGTTTTGCCTACAAATCCAATATGAGAAGGCTTATATTGGTGAATTCTCTTTGCATAAAGGGGGTCTGAACAATTTCCTTCCTCGACACTTCATTTTTCGGGAGTACCTCTCTCTAGCAAATTAGAGAACGAATTGGATAAGGGTTGTAGGAGCATTTGTGAGAGGAGAGATTTGTATTTTCTTTTCTAGTGAGAACAAAATTAAAGTGAGATTACATTGTAGAGGAAGGTTCGTGGTGGAGCAAAAGAAGTTACATTAGAAACTTGCAATCACATAGAGGAATGAAGATTCCATGAGACTTTGTAGGGTTAAGAAAAACCTGACTGTAATATGAGGCTCTAATGTTTCTTATAACTAAGAATAGAGTAATAAATAATTATCCTGGATTGTCAACATTAAACATGAGAGATTTATTGAAAAAATATTGAGGATTTGCATAATGCATTTCAAACGAGCGTGATTTCATATAAGAAAACCCAAATTAGTTAGAGATTTGTGCAAAATTAAGATTTAGAAGCTTAAAAACCTTCAAAAACTTCAATCACTTTAAACTAAACATAAGGTTATTAAACTAGTAATTGGATTTATTTGAGAGATTAATCAGTTCCTCGTGGGATCAATACATGGTTACATAATTCATATATTATTTTATCAACATGAATGCATACATGACATCTCATGCTTCATAGTATTTCAAGATCAATAAAACAGCCAAAGACTTTCAGTGGTAAATCTGAGGCAAAATAGTAATATGTGGATAGAATTCCATGAGAATATTACGAGGAATTTAAAATTTTAGGAAATAACTAGACATTTTATTGATAAGGTGTTTGGCTGAGTATGGCTCCTTCCAAAATTATTTAGGCACATGATTAAACATCATAATTGCATGAGCCACTTCAAGTAAATAAATGTTCAACCTCTCAGTGACCCTATTTTGTTGAGCATCCACACAAAGTTATATGAATGATACTATGCTTAGAAAGACAATGAATAAGAATGGAATTAGAATATTCCTTAGTATTATCATTTAACTTGAATTTTGCTTTGGAATTAAGGATTATGGAATAAAAGGATTGAAACATATGATAGTTTTAAAATTTTATTCATACGAAATGTCCAAGTTTTTCTAGCATGATCATCTATAAATGATAAAAATCATCTCGCCCCGTTTATATCTTTCACCTGGGAGTGTCCCCAAATATCACTTTGAATTACAACAAAAGAACAGGGCATATATTGTAGTTTAGAATATACATGTCCGGTATGTTTTGTAAGTTAATATATTTCATATTGATAGAAATTAAACTTTTTATTAATAAATAGATGTGGATATATTTTTCAAAATAAACAATTTGGATGACCAAGGCGATAATATCTTAACATGACATGACTTTCAACTAAAACATACTTAGAATTAGAAAGTAGACTAACAGAATTTGAATTAAACTCCGAAATACAACTTGGCAGATGAACTTGTCTACCAATGAGATTACTTTCTTTTAACCAGATATAGACCATCATGCATCTCAATATTGTCAATCACCTTCTCCAAATCCACTTCCTGAAAATCTCAAAATTTGAAATAAACTTTAGTCAAACATTTTAAGTCACAAGTAAGTTTGTCGATTGAGAGTAAATTAAAGTCTAATTTTAGAAGAAAAAGAACGGAGAGGAGGTGAAGAACTTTTGTCAATTCAATTGATCTAATTCTTGCAAATAGAGAGAATGAACCGTCAGCTATTCGAATTGCAAAGTGAATTATGCATGGGTTGTAATTTTTTAGGACATTGATGTCTCCCTTCATATGATCTGGGAGTCTGAAGTCAAGTATCAAAAATTTTAGTATATTGCTTTGAACAATAAGAGCATGGGTTTGCTCAGTAGAGGGTTGTGGTGCTTGTCCAGAACTGTAACCATGACCTAAAATTTTCTATAGTTCCTCAATTTGCTCTTTAGTGAATGGACTGAATTATGCATTATTATTGGTTACAACAACAGTATTTATGATTCTCCCTTTCATGTCTTCTATTGGATGGCTTTCAATATCTAGTTTTATTGTGTGACTTCTAACATATTTCCTTCACATGATCGGGTTTCTTAGAATAATCACACCATGGTCATCATTTCTTGAGCTCATTATTTTGAGCACTTCTGAGTGTACAAGACTGACCCATCAACAAATGATGTGTGATTTTCTATCATAATTAACTTTTGTTTGATTTTCTCCCTTCAAACTTCTGCAAATGGCTCCTGGATGATAGGACGGAGTAATTCCAATGATTCTTCCCTTGACTTCATCTAGTTCTTTAGTGAAGTCGGGAAGAAATATGATGGTTCTCTTTCGTTCGATAATTTTCCTATACAAGGCAAAGTCATCAGGGCATTTTCAAAAATAAACCTCATACATGTCGAGTTGCAACAAATGTGTGAGTGTTGAAATATTGAATAAGACACAGTTCCCCTTTTCTCAATCTCAAATAACTCAGAGGAGTTTTCCATACTAGAGTAGGTCTCACGTGCAACCTCTCATATCTTATTGGTTGTCCTATAGAGCAAAAGTTTTCTCCAATCTTTGTGGTTATAGAATTTATCAACCATATCAATCAAGTGGACATCAATTTTTCAAGTCGAATATTTAGAATCTATCATTTTTGGAGCAGAAATTTCACCTGTGAGATGTTCATCTTTCCCTTTCCTGTAAATGTACATGAAGATGGATTACGACCAATGAAGAAAATTATGTTCATACAATTTATGATTAGTGACTGTGTGAAATGAGTTATTAGGCACAATAGATATTAAAGATATAGGCTCGAATCTAGGGGTGAATTTCAAGAAAGAATATTATGAGGTCATATCATGATTGACCATAATAAGATTGTGAAGTTTGAATCAAGAAGACATGTTTATTATAATTTTTTTTTTTTTTAAATAAGGTTCAAAATTTTGTTGAAAAGATTGTTCCATGAAAAAAAAATTATTTTAATTTGACACATCCTTAACTCCAAAAGTAGGAATTGGATGAGAAACAGTATGCATGAGCTTGAGAACTATAGCTAACTAACATTGATAATTCAAAAGAGGGAGAAAACATAAGAAAGAATAAGACTGTTTGGGGGCACTTGCAGTTGTTTAAAAAAACAGCTTTGATGTTGCTGCAGAAGAAGCTATTATTCAAAATGTTATGGTGATTGTTAAAAATGTATTTTAATTTCAAAAAGTTAGGTCATGATTTTCTGATAGCCACTACACTTTGATAAGTAAGGTTAAAAAACAGTTTTCTACTATAAAAATTTCTAGAAAACCGCAAGAATGCAATTCCCTAAATAGAACTGTGGTGGCAGTCTGAAAAGCAAAGCAAAACAACCAAAAAGCTGTCCCAAATGGATCTAAAGATTAGTTGAGGAACATCCCAATGGAAATTTTCTCATATGTGGATATAGTGCTTCCTACAATAAAAATAAAAGCAGTTCCATTGCTTCAAGTTGAGTAAAAACCATTTTAAAATTTACAATACCTGCGAGATCCTTCTAATTTACTTGATCTTTCAAGACCATACCATGAAAAGTTTTAAAAGGTTCTAGATTAACAGAAAAGAAAACCATATTACATACAAGAACCTCAGAAGCATAGCTAGTTAATCTTCCAATATTCTGTGAGAATTTTCCAAAGAAAGTCACAGACATTTTGTATATGATTGATGCCCAGCAGCATTTCATCATTTTCTTACAGTTAAAGACGAGAAAGCACTATTCCATAGTTCCCTAAATGTTTCGACTGATCTAGACCTTCGAGCAAAATTTTGGCACCATTTTCAGCACAGCAGAAATGTTCCCTTCTATTGTACTAAGAAAAAAATAATAAATAAAATGGGCAAATGTTTAATTTTAGTAGATACTATTTATTGAGTTGGTGCTTCTAGCAAGATTAAGCGCTTGAGATTCATATCCTAATGAATGCATTAGAAGTCTAATAAGTGGAACCACAACGCACCAACCATCCATGAACTATCGCACCCAATTCTTAGCTAATATTCTAGCAACCATAAATGACATTTCAGTACATAATATACATGCGTTCAGCTTTTGTCTCGTTTGAATTTTTAAATTTTTTTCATTACTCTTACCAGTCCTAGATATATTGATAAAAATAATCAAACTCATCAAGATTCTTGCAAATAGTGTGACAAATATGCTAGCAAATTGAAGTACCATGCAAACTTGAACAGTAAAATGGTATAATTTTAGAGAAGGGACCAGATAATACTAAAAAAACGATTCTAACAGTAGAACTCACCAAAGATGTGTAGGAGACATGGTAACAAAGAATACTCGCTGCTTCAATGGATTGACGCTGGAAGAAATCCAATCTGCCCATGTCTCCAAAGCCAATGCCATAGCATCTAAGCCATCTGCCTCTTCACAAATTTCATCATCAGCATTCCATCTGAATCGCAAAGCAG
Organism: Phalaenopsis hybrid cultivar; assembly: GCA_002079205.1. NCBI lineage: Eukaryota > Viridiplantae > Streptophyta > Magnoliopsida > Asparagales > Orchidaceae > Phalaenopsis > Phalaenopsis hybrid cultivar. Next base: position 29,452 of record JXCR01119129.1, read on the forward strand.
CAAAAACATTCTAAGAGGTTGTGGGGTGGGGATGCGGAAGCGTAAAAAAGGTGGCATATGGGGTTTGAGATTATCAGTTTACAACTAGTTCCTTTTCAATTTCTGCTGGCATGGAAATTTACTCACAATAATTTGATTTTTGGGCCACTTCTCCACCATAAGTACGAATTGAAGACCAATATATCAGCATTTTTCCATTGAGAAGCATGCTTGAAAAGTGAATTTGGCCTGATTATCCTATAATCTAATCTATGGTTTACTGGATCATCCGAATTTGATTCTACAATAAGTGGTGCCCAGTAAAACTCAACTGTAGCATTATATTCCTGCATTGAAAGTAATATGAGGGTCAACAATAAAAAGCAAATCTGTCGAAGAAAGCACAGAATGCTGTATTTCCATTGTTAGCTTGTGAGGTCAATAATGTCCTATGGTCATTGGAACAAACATCAATTGCAAAACGTAGTGAAAACAACAGAATAAAAAAGGATTGAAAAATTTTTTTGAATCAAGGGCAACAAGCAACAAGAAATTGCTTCAATACAAATGCTGCTAGACTTTACTGCAGAATACAAGACAACTAATCTCTTATATGTTAAAGAGCCATTTGTATTATATTATAATCAGAAATGTCTAACGTGCCAAATATCAGCAGAGCTCATCAATATCTTAAAATATTTCATTTCTTGCATTAATTATAGATCATATAGAGTTATAGGAACATAGAAAAACTTCCCTAAAGAAATTTTATATTTTAAAGGTACTAACTTAAGGGTATGTAAGTAAATAAAATTTGAAGTCTGGTTATGTGCAAACGGATTAAGCATGTAGCATTCCTTTGACAGATACTAGTCAGCAAATCTCCAATACAAGGTCCTGCAGACAAAATTTATTGATATATCAATATATCATCTGAGTTCATAACAACAGTAGGAATTAACATCTTAAACTAATTTTCCTCAGCTTAGGAAGAATAAGAAAGGCCCTATGTAAAATTCATGTACTGGAGACACTTAATGCATAAAGTCATAGGGTAACATCATGGATCCCATAAGTGCTAAAATGTATCGGCCATAATATGTAATTTTTAACATGCAAAAAAGTACACTGAATATCANTCTCCACCATAAGTACGAATTGAAGACCAATATATCAGCATTTTTCCATTGAGAAGCATGCTTGAAAAGTGAATTTGGCCTGATTATCCTATAATCTAATCTATGGTTTACTGGATCATCCGAATTTGATTCTACAATAAGTGGTGCCCAGTAAAACTCAACTGTAGCATTATATTCCTGCATTGAAAGTAATATGAGGGTCAACAATAAAAAGCAAATCTGTCGAAGAAAGCACAGAATGCTGTATTTCCATTGTTAGCTTGTGAGGTCAATAATGTCCTATGGTCATTGGAACAAACATCAATTGCAAAACGTAGTGAAAACAACAGAATAAAAAAGGATTGAAAAATTTTTTTGAATCAAGGGCAACAAGCAACAAGAAATTGCTTCAATACAAATGCTGCTAGACTTTACTGCAGAATACAAGACAACTAATCTCTTATATGTTAAAGAGCCATTTGTATTATATTATAATCAGAAATGTCTAACGTGCCAAATATCAGCAGAGCTCATCAATATCTTAAAATATTTCATTTCTTGCA
>JXCR01119129.1:33116-43595 GCA_002079205.1 Phalaenopsis hybrid cultivar
GCTATCTCCGCATTGAATAATATCCTAATAATAATTGTGTGAGTCAATGAGACCAATAAAATAACCACTAACAAAAAGTACAACCACGACGACGACAAGCCTTTATCCCACTAAGTAGGGTTGGCTACGTGAATGAGTGTCATATTTTATTTAATTCTTAAAAATTAAGATCACTTTTTTATGCAATATGCCCAAGTCTTTTAGATCTACCTCTGAATAATATCCTAATAATGATTGAGTAAGTCAATGAGAACAATAAAATAACCACTAACAAAAAGTACAACCACGACGACAACAAGCCTTCATCCCATTAAATAGGGTTAGCTACATGAATGCTTTTTCTCCATTGAGCCCTATTGAGTGTCATATTTTATTTAATTCTTATAAATTAAGATCGTTTGTTACGCAATATGCCCAAGTCTTTTAGATCTACCTTTGAATAATATCCAAATAATGATTGTGTGAGTCAATAAGACCAATAAAATAGCCACTAACAAAAAGTACAACAACAACGACGACGACAACAAGCCTTTATCCTACTAAGTGGGGTTGCCTAAATAAATGTTTTTTTCTCCATTGAGCCCTATTGAGTGTCATATTTTTATTTAATTCTAATAGATTAAGATCATTTTTTATGCAATATGCCCAAGTTTTTTTAGATCTACCTCTATCTTTCTTTACATAAGTTGAATCTAAAATATATACTCTCGTAACTGAATCATCAAATGGTCGACGTTTAATATTACCAAACCATCTAAGAGGACTCTCTTTAAGCTTATCTGCCACTGGAGCTATACTAACCCTTTCATGAATATATTAGTTTTGCATTTTTAAGTATCAAGCCACTCATCCACCTAAGTATCCTCAAATCAGCAACACTTAGCTTTGTTTATGCATCTCTTTCAAAGGCCGACATTTTTGAGCTAAAAAACATTGTAACCCTCAATGAGACCAATAAAATAGCCACTAACAAGAAGTACAACAACAACGACAACAAACCTTTATCCCACTGAGTGTCATATTTTCAATTAATTCTAATAGATTAAGATAATTTTTTATGCAATATGCCCAAGCCTTTTTAGATCTACTTCTAACTTTCTTAGCATAAGTTGAATTTAAAATATCTACTCTCCTAACCCGATCATCAAATGGTCGACCTCTAATGAGCAAACCATCTAAAGGGTGTCTCTTTAAGCTTATCTGTCGCTGGCGCTACACTAACCCTTTCACGAATAGATTTGTTTTGCATTTTGAAGTATCAAGCCACTCATCCACCTAAGCATTCTCATATCAGCAACACTTAGCTTTGTTCATGCATCTCTTTTAAAGGCCGACATTTTTGCGCTATAAAGCATTGCAGCTCTCAATGAGACCAATAAAATAGCCACTAACAAAAAGTTCAACAACAACAACAAGAACAAGCCTTTATCCCACTAAGTGAAGTTGGCTACATGTATGCTTTTTCTCCATTGAGCCCTATTGAGTGTCATATTTTCATTTAATTATAATAGATTAAGATCATTTTTTAATATGCCCAAGATTTTTTAGATCAACCTCTATTTTTCTTAACATAAGTTGAATCTAAAATATCTACTCTTCTAACGGGATCATCAAATGGTCGACATTTAATGTGACCAAACCATCTAAGAGGACTCTCTCTAATCTTATCTGCCACTGGAGCTACAATAACCCTTTCACGAATAGATTTATTTCGCATTTTTAAGTGCCAAGCCACTCATCCACCTAAGCATTCTCATACAGCAACACTTAGCTTTGTTTATGCATCTCTTTTAAAGGCCGACATTTTTGCGCTATAAAGCATTGCAGCTCTCAATGAGACCAATAAAATAGTCACTAACAAAAAGTACAACAACAACAACAACGACAACAAGCCTTTATCCCACTAAATGGGGTTGGCTAAATGAATGCTTTTTCTCCATTGAGCCCTATTGAGTGTCATATTTTCATTTATTCTGCAATATGCCCAAGTCTTTTTGATCTACCTCTATCTTTCTTAATATAAGTTGAATCTAAAATATCTACTCTCCTAACCGAATCATCAAATGGTCGACGTTTAATGTGACCAAACCATCTAAGAGGACATTCATTAAGTTTATCTGTCACTAGTGCTACATTAACCCTTTCACGAATAGATTTGGTTCGCATTTTGAAGTGTCAAGCCACTCATCCACCTAAGCATTCTCATATCAGCAACACTTGGCTTTGTTTATGCATCTCTTTTAAAGGCTAGCATTTTTGTGCTATAAAGCATTGCAGCTCTCACATCATCTTATAAAATTTTCCTTTAATTCTAAGCAATACTTTTCAATCACACAATAGGCCTGACGCATTCCTCTATTTCAACCAACCAACCTGAATTCTACTAATAACATCCCCATCTATATCACCAATAAAAAGTATGAAAAAAGTTATAAATGATGTTGACATTTGGACGACCCAAAGAGAATTTGCTCATAACAAACAACAAGAGCAGCCTTAGAAAATTGACGATGATAAGAGATGCAAGATCTAATAAAATGTGAGTAGTCTAAGGAGCCTTTGAGATGGGCAATCGATACAAAAGATGAATATAGTGGCCAAATAGAGGAATCTTCATTACTCTAGAAGCATTAAAAAAAGTTGCAGCAAAATTAATACAGACAAGGAGAGCCACTGAAAGCAGCCCAATTGAATTAATGAAATGATTGGTTATGATTTAGAACGAGGAAGAAAGCTTCCGTGAGTAGAGAATAGTTGTCAATGAGGAAGAAAAATTGGATGATCGCAGCACTATGCCACTAATCATAAGACATCAGGCATGGTAATGATTTATAATGTAATCACCCACAAACACAATATAACGCACACAAAAACGTGATAGCACAACTGCAATGCACAGTGAGCATGGCAGTAATGGAATACGAACTCGCGAAGAGGATAGAAGTACAAGGCGAGGTACTTAAGTACGCATCAAATGGGAACAAGAAGAGTTAGCAGTTAAAAAGCAATAAATGAATGACTATGGTGAGTACAGTTGTGATTCTAGGCCAAAGATTTAAACCATTTCTCACCTTATGTGTCATCTTTGTATAAGGACCATGCTATTCTTCTCTTTATTATTCCAATTTTATTAAATATCACATAAGAAACATAATAATATGAATATTAATTAAGTTTTTAATAAATCAATATAAACATTTGATATTTCAATAATATAATATTATTCAATAAGTTTTACTATATCAATAGCAAATTTATATCATTTTATATCTACACAACCATCACAGAAGCACCATCTAAAACTATACCAATCAAGGTACTTCAATATTAAAATTTTTTTCATTTATGTACATGATATCTTAGCATTCCTCCGCTAGTACCATAAATGAGTGACTCGGTCATAGTCAGTCATAAACAAAAGCATAGTCAATATAAACATATGATTCATGTGTTCATCGTATTCAATTCAATATATTATATATAACATACACTAATGCATGACAGTAAGTAGCTAAATATTCATAACAATATGACCAATAAAGAATATATATATAAATCAAAACTTATACAAGTATTATTAACTACTAATACAAAATAGTTGAGAACAACCCAAATATTATCATAAATTAAAAAGTACTAGTACTCATCTCGATAATAAACGATCTGAGTATTACTTCTACCAAATTATCACTTATAAAACATAAAATATTCAATTATCACTTAATTATATTTTAATTTGATTATCAATTATTATTGTGTTGCGCTATTTTAATTAAGATTTCAATACTTTAAATTTGAAGTTTGATTATTGTAATAAAAATAATATTAAATATTATTACTTTATACAAAAATAAATTTAAAGTTAAAACCATAACCATTTTTTAATGTTTGAATCGAATGAAATTTAACATTTAAATAATAAACTTATAAATATAATATATAATATTTATTTAATAATGTATCCATAATCAGTCGAAAAATCCCTTTCCTGTATGCAAGTCCTTTTCCTTCGCATGGCTACGTGTGGTACTCGATTCGTCTTCAACACAGTGCGGTGAGCAGAACTCATTTCTTCTTCCCACAATCGACTCCTTCAACCTCCTCTTCTTCCTTCCCACAGTATTCTCCCGCCACACCTTCACCTTCCTCTTCTATTTATCGATGGTCGACTGGCGCACAATCGAATCCCTTACACATGCAAGGAAGCTAATGTTGGTATAGCAGCCTCTTTAAATGTCGTAATTCCCCTCAGGTCACGCGTTTGAATCTCCCTCTGGTTAATTTGTCGGTAGTGAGGGCAATCCTCGAATAGTTAGGCACATGAGGATGGTTGGGGGATCATATAATAGCCTCCGGTAATTCTTTATATATATATATATATATATATATATATATATATATATATATATATATATATATATATATATATATATATATATATATATATATATATATATATATATATATATNATATATATATATATATATATAATTTTTTGAGTCTATCTGTATCTTTTAGTTGGGGTATTGTTGTACTTGGTATCGTATGGGTAGAGTGCATCTATTGGGCCCTCTCATACAACTTTTATGTATCTTCTCTATTTCAATAAAATCAGCTCTTGGGCTTTTCATATACATATATATCATTAAATTGATATGTCATAATAATTATTGTTAATCATTCATGACAATTTGACCAATAATAAAAGATCATATAACTCTTAAAGAGACCATGCAAGTAGATTTACATGTATCAATATCTAACAATGCAACTGATCGAGAAGAAAACAAAAATGCATTCAAGCCATATGATAACATGTTCAACAAAAATGCATAGAAATCTGAAAGCAAATCTAAAAGCATTTTTTTTCCTCCTCCCGGCCATTTGATGAAGCCCTTAATCTTCTTTGATCAGAAGATTCAAACCCTTGTCCGCTTTTTCTACCTCTCGAACTCATCTATGCTTGCTTCCCAGGGTTTCAAAGTCGTTCTGGNGTTGGATAACATGGTCAACAAAAATACATAGAAAACTGAAAGCAAATCTAAAAGCATTTTTGTTTTCCTCCTCCAGGCCATTTGATGAAGCCCTTCATCTTCTTTGATCAGAAGATTCGAAACCCTTGTCTGTTTTTTCTACCTCTCGAACTCATCTATGCTTGCTTCCCAGGGTTTCAAAGTCGTTATGGTTCAAAGTAAAGTTTCATTTCTCCTTATAAAGATTGAAGTTCGCATCTATTCCCTTCCCCACTCATAACATTTGAGTTATGCTGATATAATCGAGTGTTACAAAGCATTAAAGAACAATACAGTGATGCTAGATCATAGCACTACAATGTTGCATGTTGTTAGGTCATAAAGAAGTCTAACGGTCACAATAATTATCTTAACTTTTATTAAAATTTGTAGCATAAAATTGATAGATCCATAAATAAAATTGTAGTGTTGTGACACTGCACTTAAATTTTCAAGGTACGTTAGCTTTTGCCTGCTCACCTTGACCTTCCATTTTTGCTTGTGTAAGGATTCTTAGAGGAGCCTCTCTTGATCCTCCTCGTCTGAAGGAGATCCCTCGGTGCTCGCCAGCTCTATCCGCTCATCATGGGGAAGTAAAAAAGCGAATTGGAACCATTTCTAGAACCAAAAGATAAGTACTCTCGTCTCCCCCTATCAAATCAGCCACCTCACTAAATGACCGTCTCCTATGGTTGCTATCATAAAGAAGGAAATCTGCAGAAGACACCAGATTAATTTGTAGTTCTTCTTTCTCTCAAAAAAAAACATTTCTTGCAATAAAAATATGCTTATAAGTTCTCACACTTTGGATGATCACAATAGAAGGAAATAATGTACAAATTGAACTTTACCAAAATGGGTGAGCTTCCTAATTAGCTCTTCATGCTGCAAATGAATAAGTAGACAATTCCAGAATTTCTACCGGGATGAATTCGGTTGTCACGCCCCAACTGCACCTCATTTTAAGGGTCGGCTGAGGCGGGACAAAAATGGACACATCAACCAAACTAAATTCTGACCAACACTCGTCCTAATCTGCAGAATCAAGACCCAATAGGTGATGAACTAGTCTAACTAAATCACCACAATATATGTTATAAATTGCATTTCATAATTCATGCATATACATACTCAAAAGTGTGGAAAAATCATATTCTCAATACATATAAATTATACATAATTGTTAAATCAAACATATATAAAATACGTAACCAAAACATATATACAGCTCTCAAAACTATATAGTGCAAAACTGTACAAAACACACATGAATATTTGCTCCAATACTCGTTGCCCAACCAGGAAGGCAACAACAAAGAATAAGCAACAACGAGCTCAAAGTAATATTCAGGGCTAACATAAAATTTTATATATGAAAAAGAAATAATGTGCATGCTTCTATAAAACTGTACATGATCACACAAGTAATAGCATGCTAGCATAATAGATAACATAAAAGAGAGCATATAATATAAAAATTAAGGCTGCAATATAAACAAGTATGACATAAGCATGAAATCATAAGTAATAAAAAAATATGTCCATAAGTTGTTTATCATATGCTATTATAGCAATATCATTTCATAGAAATATCACTTATAACTGTATAAGCCTCAACTGTTTCCATGTCCATTCATCATAAGTCGTCACCCAGCCCCAAAGAACATATAAACTATCGGTAAAAGTTGTGATTCCTCCAATATAACAATCATCAATAGTCTCCCGGATACCCACGATTCTCAAACATTTTGTTTCCACCTAATCCCAAGGATTCACAGAGTTTTGTCTTTGTACAAATATCAGGAATCGGAAATACTATATCCCTGCCTAGTATACCTACAAGCACTCATGTAATAGTCTTCTCATATTATTTTTGTGACATTTAAATCATAATTCATGCAAAAAAAACATTTATCGGCATTACGTGTATCATAGACATGAAGCATAATAAATGAATATCTGCAGACAATTAATATCATAAACATAGTCATATGTATCATAATTCATAACATCACATGTATCGTGAGAAAATAAAAATTTTCATACATTCAATTGCAGACATCTATTTACAATGTGCAACAAATTCAAAATGCATCTGTGCCAAATTAAAATCATAAGAAAACTTATTAAAAAGTATTTTCCTTAAATTAACACAAGATAATTTCACCTGACTTGATGGAGCAACCTTACAACGTGTGCTCACGCACTCGTCTCGAGCTCGCTGACTCGTACAAACAACCTGGGAATTCATAAGCATCATAGAAATTCATAATATTTGGGTTCCCATCATGATTAACGCAAACATATGCATTAATTACCAAAACATACCTTAAAAGTACTTTTTGACATAAATTCGTCCTTCCAAAACTGCCTATTTCTCTCCGCAACTCTTCCTAACACCTTATTTTTCACTTTTCTCTCGCTGATTTCGTGTTAAAACCTATATAAAAGCTCGCAACCCTTATGACCCAATATCTTCTCCACTGTCGACAACTAGAAGTTTTTTAATATTGAGTTTCGCTTCCTTCACCATGTCATACCGAGCAAGTTCTTCTGCAGATGGATTAAATTGCTCTTCGCTAAGCAAAGGCACTCAACCTGATTTTGTTTGGTCATCCCTTCTTGGAAGAGACGAAATAAAACTTCATCTTCGAGTCTTTTACCTTGTTCTCTAGATCGTACTGTCGCACACTAGTCCTAGAAAACTGCATGAATTCGTTCTTGTATGTCCTAATAGTAAAAAGCTCACAAAAGAGACTGATTGACCATAGTACCTCTCATAGCCTTAAGAACAGGATTAGTGTCATGATCTCAATGAAAGATTTCAGCATGATCTGGGTCAGGATGAAGCAAAAGAAATTCAGAATATCCACCAATTCTTGGCAGAGCGAGATTCGTAGCCTAATATGAACTGATCACGATAAAACAGTAGTTCATGTCATAAAGCATAATCGGCTTCTCCTTTCTCGCCATCCTCAAACAAATGGAAGAGTCGATGGCATAATCGCGTCGGGCAAACTCGAATTCCTCAGTAGTCAACTTTAGCTTGCCTGGGATCTCAACTCCAACAAATGTTATTTACCTAGAATGTTGAACAATAGACATCGTGGAAGGCACAAGAAATAATTTTTTTTTATAAATGATGAGCAAAATAAAAAAAAAAGACTATTGCAAAAACCTATTTATAGGGGAAGGAACCATAATAATAATAAGGGTAAAAAAGTGAAAGGAAGACTAACAGATACATAGAACCATATTTAATATCATCATCAAATCACTGATTCGATCAAGATGTCAGATAGAGATAGAAATCTTTTATTCAATCAAGATATTATTCAATATACACGAGTCAATCCTAATAAAAAACATAAACACAAGCATATACAAAGAATCAAATAAAGGAAAAATAAATAAATTCTACACAGGGACAAAAATAACTTCTTTTAGAACTCAATCGGATCAAATGAGTTGTTTCAGTAGAAATTCTCCACCACTGTTGAACTGAGCCAAGCAGCTAGACTAGGCTTGACCCTAGAACACCAAGCATTTACCCTTCATATCACCCAACTCACCAAGCTAGTAGCCAAGAGATCTTCTATGTTCAGCTTCTTCAACTTCGAAAAGTTGCAACATCAAATCAATCGAACCCATAGTCAGGGTAACTTCAAGAGGCTCCCGTTGCAGGCCCTCCCCACGCCATGGAGAGGGGCTACCATAGCTACCCAACGATTCTCCTGGCTCTTACTCGCACCCTCCACCTTGCTACTAGCCTCAACTGTCGAATGCATATTTTGAGAAGGTTGAAGACCAATCTTTTGTTCAACTTGTTCGTCTTTTCCCCCAGAGGCATCTGATACTACATTCAGGCTTAGCTAACTAGCATTTTCTATACAAGAATCTTAGCCGACAAGCTTGTTATAAATAACAAACAATATAAGTCAAAAAGAAAAGAAAAACATAATATGCATTTTATTTGTTACTTTCTAAGTAAGGTTCTACATACGATCTGAACCACATTAACGCTAAAGTTGAAAAGTTGTAAGAGCTTTATCCAACTCGCCAGCATCACCCAAAGTAAGCAACCCCTCTAGCATTAGTCCAGTCGCCCCCTCAGTCCGCAAAAGAGGATCCATAGTCCAGTTTTCCATTATGAGTCTAACTCCATCGAATATTCGATGGCACTTGGAGAAAGCCATCTCCCTGAGCCATTCAAGGGCTTCGTCACCTTGCTGAGAGCTACAGTTCACACCTCTAAATCATTAACATGACCAAAGCCTAGGCTTGGTTTGAGAGGGCTTCTCCTTCCATAATAGTTTCTTTAAAAGCAACTTCAGATAAAACGATGGTATAAAGTTATGGTTCTTAAAACCCATACTAGAGTTTAAATAAAAATTTTTTGGTACTTTTTAACATCAAAAAACTCATTACTACCATTTGCTTGTATATTGTTTAAGAGAAGAAAAAATACCCCTAATATTTTTAGATTAGTTACATAAATAAAATATTTTTATACTTTTATATTAGTTTTATGATGCACATAACATCCATTCCAGCCATCTCCTCAATGATAGTTATCCGCTTCGTAATTACTCCCTACTAACACATATGAGGAGACCCAATAGCCATGATAACTGAAAGCACTGTGCACATGGCGATCAGAATTCCACCTATCAAAAGAACAAGTAGCTTGTAATGCCACTATGATGTTTTTGGTGTTGAATCTGCTACATGAATATGTCTCCTCGATCATGCCAACTGCAATGGAGCAGATGCAAAAGTTTCCAATGGAGGTAAGAACCTTCTGGAAGTAACAGACCTGGTCGGTGCTATCGAAAATATGGGCATCCTTTCTAAGGATGTGTAGAAACTAGTGGCGATGACGGTTGCCTCAATCTCTCCTTATTTAAACGTTGGAGTTCTTTGTGATGGGAAGAAATTCAATAGTGTGAGCAGACAGATTGAAGGGAATCACCAGGTGGGCGTCAACAAAGATACTGAAGAGCAAGAATGTTTAAGCGGCTATTTTGGACATTTCCATTTTTGGTACAATTGAACAAAGGGCCAAACCTATAGGGATTTCACAATCTGAGATGGTGAAGAAGTGACATTGCGGTTGAGGCAACATTCAGAGACAGACTTATGCCAAATAAAAGCGACATGTTTTATCAGCATTCTCTACAATAGAATGGCGCTCTACTGCATTCTCAAACTAGCCCCTACTCACCATAAAATAAGTCTTCGTTGGGTGAGTTCTAAGGATAAAAGTTCAACCAGACATCATATGTAGGGTTGTTAAAACAGCTTGTTATTAATGAGTAGTTCGCGTTCGGCTCGTTAAGAAACTTGTGTTTAATTCGTTCACTAAGTTAACGAGTCAAACATGACCATTTTTTCTAGACTCTTGTTTTGACTCAAAATATTTAAATTATATATATATATATATATATATATATATATATATATATA
>JXCR01119132.1:0-46118 GCA_002079205.1 Phalaenopsis hybrid cultivar
AAGGAGAAAGACAGAGAAAACTACTCAGATCTCGTGGGGAAAACACAACAAAACTTGAAATTCACATATAAAATCAAAGTCATACAAACTACAACAAGTAAATAACTTATCTTTAATTTCTCCCCAAGAAAACTCCTCGAAGTTCCTCTGAATCTCTTCATTTCTTTACAGTACACAAAATTCCTCTTCGAAGCAGCAAGGAGGAAGAAATCTCTCACTTTCCCTCCACTCTTAAAATTCCTCTTCAAAGCGGCAAGGAGGAAGAAATCTCTCACTTTCCCTCCACTCTTACAAACTTAAAGAGTTCCTCACAATATTGGAACCTTTCTAACCTCTATGAACTCTCTCTAGCACCTCCTATTTCTCTTTGAAGTAGCAAGGAGGAAGAAATCTCTCACTTTCCCTCCACTCTTACAATCTCTCGAAAATTCTTCTTCAAAGCGGCAAGGAGGAAGAAATCTCTCACTTTCCCTCCACTCTTACAATCTCTCGAAGCAATTCCTTTTTGAAGTAGCAAGGAGGAAGAAATCTCTCACTTTCCCTCCACTCTTACAATCTCTCGAAAATTCTTGAAGTAGCAAGGAGGAAGAAATCTCTCACTTTCCCTCCACTCTTACAATTTTAAAGAGTTCCTCACAATATTGGAACCTTTCTAACCTCTATGAACTCTCTCTAGCACCTCCTATTTCTCTTTGAAGTAGCAAGGAGGAAGAAATCTCTCACTTTCCCTCCACTCTTACAATCTCTCGAAAATTCTTCTTCAAAGCGGCAAGGAGGAAGAAATCTCTCACTTTCCCTCCACTCTTACAATCTCTCGAAGCAATTCCTTTTTGAAGTAGCAAGGAGGAAGAAATCTCTCACTTTCCCTCCACTCTTACAATCTCTCGAAAATTCCATCACAATTTTTACACACTATTGGAACCTTTCTAACCTCCAGAAACTCTCTCCCCCTTCCAGGACTTCCAGGACTTCCAGGACTTCCTTTAAAGTTATGGATGAGCTTACCCCAGAGTTGTCTAAGCATCCCTTCAAAATTTGTCCTTATCCAAAGCTTAATTGGTCATAATCGCCGAGCTCGCCGTCGGCTGCCTCGAGGGCGCCGTCGGTGGACCTTCTTAATGAATTAATTCTGTAGTCTCAGGAAAATCTTGCCGTCGGCGGGCGCCATCGGCGGCCTAGTTCAATTCTTCACATTTTGGTCCTTTTCGCTCCAAATTAGCTCCTTTTTGCATCTTTTTGCTCCAATGACCATAATTCATCATTCCTGCAATAAAACATCAAAAATACATTTCTTTAAAGTGCAATATCATCAAAAATAGTATAAAATAGACATGAAAATCTCAATATATTTTCCTTTGGTCAAAGCTTCCCCAATACTCATAGGTTTTGGTACTTCAATGCATTTGACTTCAAAAGTATGATTGTTGTTGGATGTCACCAGTTCTTTCTTATATAGCAAAATGTCTTCATGCATCTCCTCCAAGCTAGCATGTATGCCACTCATCTTGTCTTCATGGGCTCTTCATACCTCTTGAAACTCCTCCATCAAGTCTTCCCACATCTTTGCCATTTGGTTCTTTAAGGAATCCTCCAATTAGAACATCATGCCTCTGTTATAGAATGGATTGTGATGTTCTCCTCCTCGGTTCCATCAACCTTTTGGCCAAGATTCTCTATATGGGCCTTCATGCCATCCATTGCCTCATTCATCTGAGCAATCCTTGAATCAAAGTCGTGCATGATCACCTTGAACCTTCTATGTGGTTTAAAAGGCACCTGGATTTCATTGCTTATGATGACCTTGCCCTTGTTGAGATGATTCCACAATAGTGGCTTCATCTCCATTACATTCTCTTTGAAGCTCTTTGTCATACTTTTAAACCGAGTCTCTGATACCAACATTCATGGATTAACTTATCTCAAGTCACCCATGCGACTTTAATACTCCTCCTTGACAATAAATTAGGTAGACTCTCACATTGCTCAGGTTTGTAAGCATAAAGTACTCTATGAAGAAGAGTTGAGAGAAGTATTGAATAAAGAAACACTTCCTAAGAAAGAGTAATTAAAACACTTGAATACTTGGGAACCTTCAATGGTCCTTGGATGGATACAAATGAGGGGGAGGGACTTCTATTTGTAGTCCTCCACGAGCCTAAGGAAACTTTCTAGAATACATTAGAATATACTATCTTCTAGATGGCTTTATATTATTCTTTACATATACATGCTCCAAAAATTTTCTAGAATATTCTAGAGTTCTCTTGAAGCTTACTTCTGTTAGCATATTTTTGGAATTATATAGAACCTTCTAGAATTTCTTGAAATATTCTCATTCTTTCTATTTTGTTTCTAGAATGTCGTTGAATCTTCTAGAGTCCCTTGGATTGTTCACTACATTCTGTTCTTCTCTAGAATTTTCATTTCCCATGCTTAGATTGCCAATTATTCTTGAAGATGGGGGAGTGTGACATATGGGATTTCTACTTTAAAACTAAATAGGAGCAAGTGACAAGCTTTGTCATGGTTGGATGTTAGAGTTCCACTGGAGTAGGAATGGAGGAATGGAGAAATCGAGCGATCAATTTTTAGGTGCGGAGTATGTACATGTGAATTTAATTTCACTTTTGTAATTAGGAGTATGCACTTGCAAATTTAATTGTATTTTGATTGTATTGAAACAATCAATATAATCAAAATACAACAAAATTCACATGTACGGAATCTGCACCTCTCCTAATAATTTTTTAGAGCGAGTAGGGATGTTGGGAGAGAGAAGCATACAAGTTGAGTGAATTAAGGCATTTTGTTAGGGAGATTTTTTTTATTTAGTTGATGGACGTGTGGCCTCATGAGATTGGAGTTGTGAATAGTGAAAGCATGGGAGAGGGATGAGATTAGGCAGTGGCTTCAGCCGTAAGTGATTTAGGGTTGTTTATATTATAATAATTTTTCATTTTATTTTTTTTCCTTAATCTTGATTTCTTAATTTGTGTGCAATTCTCTCGTAATATAGGCACCCTTTCTCAACAGATTGGATATTCTGGATGCATTGACATGGTATGTTCTGCAATCAAACATCATTTGGGTGATTTTATCATCAATTAAGTCACATTATCTTCAATTAGCACAACATTTTATTCAAAGTCCATTTTCATTACACTTGGTTAAATTGATTCATGCATAACTTTGATATTCTAGGAGTGCTCAAACATTTTATTAAATTTCAATGTTGGTCAAAAAAAATTTGGCTTAAATTGCACACGTCACGCTGACGACTTGTCGTTTTCATTGTGTCCATTCTCTTCATCATAAAAAAATCCATCTTTATGCAATTCAATGCTTTGTACATGCTCGTACAATCAAGTTCATAATTTTAATGATATCTCTTGTGTTTTTAAGCAAGATCGAGGCATTTCATGTTTGATCGTGTGACGATGCATTCATTGTTTTTAATTTTTGACACATCCCATTGACTTATCTTACGGAGTAAACAAATAACACTATTACCATTTTTTAAAAGTGAAATATACATTTTCATACATAGTTTTTTTTTTTTGCGTGCCAGAAGGTCCATGACGGCAAAATAATGAATTATTTTCTTCGTGTCACTCGAAAACTAATCATACATTCAAGTAATTAAAGAGAAGTAAGTATGAGGAGACACTTTAGTTTTTATGTGTAAAACTTAGGAAGGGAAAAACCACATGACTTTGCTCAGTTAAAATAGTCCACTATGAATGACGAGTGCATAAGTCTACTTTTCTTTTGAATTAGGAAATATAGAGTTACAGAGTTGATCATTGTAGAAATACAATGATAGATCATTGATAATAGCCAGTCTTGTTGTAATAAATGTAATTCTCGATGAGAACATGTTACAAAGGTTGTAGTTGATTACTATGGGGACAATAGTTCGTCATGAATATTGTAGAATGTGGATATTTACCTTTGGTATAGGTCATAGCTAAAAGTCATATTAGTAGTTGGTCTTGTAGCCTAGATGGTTAATTTAAGAGCATCTGTTAGCCACATAGACCAGAGTTGAGAGTTGCAACTATGAGCTGCATATGCTGCAGTTGTTCACGTAGGTTATATCGGTGAGCTATGATAATGTTCGCAGGCCGCAGAGGCTGGATTTGGGAACTACACAAGTTGTGGACCATGTAGATTATAGTGGGTCACTTAGGCCTTCGTGATGAGTTGTGATGAAATTTGTAGACCACAAAGGTTGGATTCAGGAGCTACACAAGTTGCGGCCCTCATAGGTTGTAGTTGGTCATATAAATTATAGTAGTGAGTTGTAATGACATTCATAAGCCGCATGAGCTAAAGTCAAGTGCTACAAGAGTTGTAAATCACGTAGTTTGTAATGTCGAGCTGTGGTGATTTTTGTAAGATGCATCAACTAGAATCGGGAGTTGTCTGAGCTGTGGACTATGTAGGCATTGTTGGTCATGTAGGACGTAGGGGTGAGCTATAATGATGTTCGTAGGCCGCAGGGACCAGATTCCTTAGGTGCATAAGTTGTGGACCATGCAGATTGTAATAACGACCTATGATGACACTAGTCGGCCATAGAGGCATGAGACAGAAGCTGCATGAGTTGTTGACCACTTAGGTCATAGTTGGTTGTATAGATTGTAGTGTTGAGCTGTTATGACGTCTGTAGGTCATAGTGGCCAGAGTTGGGAGCTGCATAAGTTATGGATCATATGGGTTATAGTTAGTCATATAGGTCGTAGTGATCAGATGTGATGTTCATAAGATCCAAAAAGTTAAAGTCAGGAGTTGCACGAGTTGTTGACCAATTAGGCCATCGTTCTGAGTTGTGATGATGCTTGTAGGCTATAGAGGCTAAAGTTGCAAGCCACAAGAGCCTGAGTTGGAAGTTGCAGGAGTTGCAGATTACATAGGCCGTAGTTGGTCATTATGACTATAATGATGAGATGTGATAATGTTCATTGGCCATAAGGATCGGAGTCATGAGCTACATAAATTGCGGACCGTGTAAGTCATAGCTGGTCACATAGGTCGTAGTGTTGAGTTGAGATGACGTTCATAGGTTGCAGAGGCCGCAGCGAGGAGCTGCACAAGCTATGGACCACTTATGTCGTAGATGATTACGTAGGCCGCAATGGTGAATTGTGATGACCTCCTTAGATCGCATGGGCCAAAGTCAATAGTTGCATGAGCTATGGATCACGTAGGTGTATTCGGTCATGTAGACCGTTGTGATGGGCTACACGGAGAGACTTTTAGAAGCCTGAAAGAGTTATTATCTTTAGGGTCTCCAGGGAGCAATGTTGTAGGTCTTTGGAAGGCATAATTGCACAGAATGTGGGTGCGTTATTACATCGTCATCGGGGTGTGTCTTTGCATCTTATTCATGGTGCATTGTTACACTATCTTTGAGAGGTGTCGTTGCACTATATGTGTGGTATGTTGTTTTACAAGATGTTTCATTAATATACACTGTCAATCGAGATTTTGTAGTGTTCATCTCGATTATATAAAGGGTTTCATTCAACAAGTTTGGGGCAATTGACAGTGGTAGATTGTGGTCGGCAGGCGGTGGTCGACAATGGTTGAAGGCTGCATAAGTGGGAGGTATGCACCAGATTTACAGTATAGTAGTGATGTTGAACTTCAGCTCCCTCTTCAAGTTGTAGCCTTCTTTAGCTCAAGGTCTCTGCCCTCTCTCAAGAGAGGGTTGCGCTCTATTTATAGAGTTTGGGAGAAACAACTATGCAAATAAGGATGGAAATCAAACTACTATATCGGATGACTCAAAGAGATTCCCTCGATCGAATGGCATTCGATGAACATTTAAGTGCTTTAATGATGTCTGAATTTAGCGATATTGGGCTCAGGGATTCGTTTCACCAAGACTCTAAATTTGATGATAAGTTTGTCATAGAGGTGTAAGTGAGCCAAACTGACTAGTGAGCTTAGCTTGATAAGTGGTTCGTTAACTGAGCACGATGAGCTAACAAGCCAGGCTCAAGCCAGCCCCAACTCGACTCGTTAGCTCGTGAGCTGGCTCGTTTAAGAAACATATTAATATAACCAATACATCATCTTTAAGGTATTAAAAATGCAAAAAAAATAATATTTTGTATTGTATATTACATGATTTATTATTATTTATCTCCTATTATTCATTCTATCTGTCACCTTATTATAAATCTAGCTTAAATTAATATAATTTTCTCTCTTGTATATTAAACAAGCTAGCTCGCAAGTTGACTCAAACTCGTAGACTTAAGCTCGAACTCGATAAAATTAATAAAACTTAAGCGCAAGCCGAGGGTGGCACGAGCTCGACTCAAACGCATCTACACCCCAAGTTTGTAGATTTGGAATGCTTTTGACCTTTTAATTATGTATTGAAAGCTTCCAAAAGCAGTTTAACGAGTTGATTTGGGCTTGATTCGATTCAAACTGGACCAATTTTGGTATTGTTGCGCTTGCCTCATTGAGTTCGTTAGTTTAATTATAAGTTTGCTGAAATAATATTTCTGGATGAATTTTAACAGATGTTTAAATGCTTCTTGTTCAAAAATTGCCTCAAAATTAATGTCGATGATGAAATTGGTCATATTGATTGTTTAATCTAATTTTTAAAATATGAATAAAACTACTTGATTTAAATATTTTCAATGTTTTTAATTGTTAGATTTAATTTATTTAATAGATTAATTTTTTTTGCATGCTTTTGAAGTTTATTGTGTGGATCTTATGATGAACAAGCCATTCTTCTTGTTTTGAAAAAAAATGTGTCAAGTGATAAATTGGAAGTGTCTTAGCTGCTGCGGAGACACTGTGTATTTGTTTGTTTTGTGTAGTTGTGTAGTTGTTGTACTGTAACTGTTTATGAATAAATGATATTTTTTGCTTATATAGTATTGTGTTGTTTATAACAAAATCAGTCCTACCTGTATATTTCATTCATGAGAACAACTATCCAGTTGAAACATTATATAGAAGCAACTGACACCTCATTAAGTAGTAAGTAATAAAACCATCAAAATTAAAAGTAAAACTATTATACTAACAATTAATATTATCATAATATTTTCTTTTAAATGCAAAACATTAATGTCACGAGATAATACCCCAATAAAACTCTCAATGCCTGATCACTATAGGCAGTGGAATCATAGAACTGATCCGTCCATAACACCCATACACCACCACACATAAAACCTACACACCACCAACACACCACCACACATAGCACATGCACAACACCCATGTACACACACCACCACCACCACACCATCATACCAACACAACACCATCTCAACAACAACAAACCACCATACAAAGCTTCCATGAGCATTTTTGAAACCTTCTAACACGTGCACATCACCTCCACAAAATTACAAGGCTCCCCATGCCCTTCAAATGCCTCCAACCTGCCCATTCCAACAAGTGAAGTGTTGACCTATTTCTACTAAAACTATCTACAAAAAACATTGAGTAATTCTTCATAAACCCAAGGCCAATTCAATTTCCCTGTTCTATCAATTTTCAAAAGCCAAAAAAATTCTTTTTTTTATGATGGTTTTACATCAAAACCACACATCCGAGATAGAGGGCAAACCACCAAAACCAACAAAAATAAAAAATAGAGAGGCCATAAACCAGAAAGACATTTCCAGCCTCCAAAATCCACCGATGGCCCAAAAATCGAATGTCAGATGTCATAGATTCCAATTCCAGCCATTCTAGTGCTCGCAAAATCAAAATTCATTTATTCCATGGGCCACAAACAGAAAAAGCAAGTCACAAAAGAGCCTAAAACCATAAATTGAGTAGAGCAAGAAGCCCAAACAACTAAAAAGAATGATAGAGGATACCAAATTCCAAATCTCATCATCCTGATAGTATAATATCGATTTCACAGTGCAAAGCCATAAAACGTCTAGAGAAAGCCACACATTCCAAATCAACCATAAATTACAAAAAAAAAATGATAGAAGATACCATGAGAGAGGGAGGGATGAGCACTTCTTATAACACAGATAGGAGCGGGGAGATGACCTTAGGGCAGAGACATGTGAAAGACAGTAGAGACGTAAGAGAGACAGCTTGAGAGAGGTAGAAGGGCGAAAGACTCAAACACACAAAGGAGTAAGCACAAAGACACGAAGAAGCTAGGACAAAAGAATGGGAGCGGGGCTTATAGAGGAGAAAAAACTAAATAAGAAATATGGGCCGCAGGGTCGTGGACAGCAGGTAACCCCGCAACCCGCATTTACACCTGCTTCGTCACAAAGCTGCAACACAATTGTTTCCAAATGACGTTATTAGCGATTTGAAACAGCAGTGCACCAGAATTTTCACGCCAAATAGAAAAATTATTGCATCTGGAGTTCTGATGTAATTTTGCATCAGTACTTACCATGTATGCAGACATACCCACCCTAGTAAAAAAAATTAATTACATGAGTGAGTATGTCTGTACACGTGGTAGACCCTGATTAAAGTCATGATACAAAACTATATTAAGACTCTTGACATAATAATTTTTCGGCCAAATGACCCTTAATGCTTTGGGTTATATATGTGTATAAATAATAAAATATAGTTATAAGATATGTAAATTGAATAATTCTTAGCGTTACACCCAAATCCCCAAATGCATCGAGGTAGCCAGCTCAAATCTACTAGCGAGTTGGATCGGAGGGGGTTCTCAGTATCATTTTTTTGTGTTTCTCGATTCTCCTTCGAGAGGCGGAGATTAGCGTAGAATCTAACGACGAAGAGGGGAAGTGCTCTAGGGCACATAATCTGACGAAAGCCATGGAGAATATGAAGCGATCTTGCGGAATCTGGGAGGTTTTCTCGTTTCTTTTACTCCTCGCAAGCTGGCCTCATCGCATGTCCGCCCTCTCTGTCACGGTCACCGATACGGAGTGCGTGTACGACTTCGTTCTATTCGATGGCGATACTGTTTCCGGCAACTTCGTGGTCGTCGACCATGATATTTTCTGGGGCTCTGACCATCCGGGCCTCGATCTAACTGTGAGCACCTGTTTTTTCTTAAATTCTGTTTTTGTTTCTTTTCTACTCTATTTGTGGAGTGAAATTCGGTTCATTGGATGATTTTTATTGCTTCATTTGGTTATTTCTTGTCGATTTAATGTGAGATTTTTTTTTGTCCTGTGAATTGATGTAATTCCCGGTAGAAAAGCGGATTTATTGGATGTGCAGTTATTTGTTATCGTAAAATAGTTTCTTGATTGAAATTTTTGATTTATTTCCTGATTTTAGTGACTGTTGAAGTATCATCTGGTTTCATGAGATTGGTTTGTGTTAATTTTTTTTTCTCTTCCCGACTTATTCCCGCAGTGCTTCAAGGCATTAACCTCGTAAATGATTAATCAGTAGAGCATTCTGCATTTTCACCTCGCCTAAATCTGTTATTTTATAGTCCTCAGTTGGCTGATTTAATATTTGTACTTTTTTCATGCCCTTTCTTATTTGAAATATTAAAGAAGAGAAATTTTTAATCATACAATCAAATCTTCCATTGCCGAGGACTAAAATATTTGTTGAACAAAGTTATTATGATACAATATCAAATATAATGTCAGAAAACTAGCTTAAGAACAGAGATTAAACCTCTACCTCCCTTTTGTGCAGCATTCACCATCGTTGTTGTTTCTGAGCTGGCTTCATGAGCTTCATTCCTACTATACACAATAGAACAATCAAATAAAAATCAACATAAAAGCTTCACCTTTATGAAAACCAAATAGAAACAACAACAACAAGCCTTTATCCCACTAAGTGGGGTATGCTACATGAGAACCTAAGAGCAGTGAAACTAAAATTGGAGATCATGCATGAACAAGAATAAAAAAAGTTTTGTGCACATATGCCAAAGGCTATGCACTTGGTCTTAGTATGCTCACCTAAAGCCCATATGATATAAAAACATAATTGGCTTCCCTATGTGTTATGCACACGACCTATGCACCTATAATGACACTTATTCCTATTACATTATAGAAAAGGCTGAAGGCTCTTTCCATTTATCTCTTATTTCTCTAGTATGAAGTCTTTTAGAAATAATGAAATCAATAATTCCACACAAAGGATTAAAATAATAAAATAGAATAACAGTTACAATAACAAATAGCAATAGCAATAAAATATAAGTAACTATGCGGAATCATTATTTTCAATCATGATAAATGGTTTTAGATTGAAGATCAATGGAATAACTTGAATCAAAGTCCTTAAATAATCCTTTATAATCATTATGTATGATTGGAATGTATTGGGTTTAACATGTGTGCCGACATTTTTATGTTCATGGATTTAACTTGGATTTTTATGACAGTTATTAAATATTAATGATTAGCCTAAATCCATATCCATGGCCTCATAATTATTCTTATTTTGATGTGTAGTGATGAAACAAACCCTGTAAAAATTACGCCTTTGGCTCATTAAGCTCAATCTAATTGTCACGCAAATTATGGCACATCACCATTGTGCGAGATTGGAGTTGAACTCCTAATAATTCATGCTCATCAATCGCTACACAAATCAACTTTGCTTATGCTATTTGAAGTTGTTCAAAAGATGATGAAGGTGTCGACTTAGCACTAATGATCTCCATATGTGTTTAAACCCACCCTCTTTGTGATTTATAAATATAAGAGTTCTTGATGGATGTCTTATAGCTTAAGGTTCACTAATGCAAACCTACTGAAATGCTCGAGGAAATAGGAAAATGATTAAAATTCTTAGCTTTAAAACTTTTAATTTAGGTAAAGTGCAAAAGCTCAAATAGTCCCCCGATTCTCAACAAACGACCAATTTAGTCTCGGATATTAGGAGCGCTTCATTTTAGTCACAGGCTATTGAAATTTGATCTAAATTTATCCCTAGCCTGAATTTCGTGGTTAATGTTAACACCAACCATTAACTTTGAGGGTATTTTAGAGAGAAAATAGTGTTAGTCTATTTTCATAGGTAATTTTAACATGTGTTTTACTTTTTAATTAATTAATTATTAAACAGTCACTTAAACATTTATCTTATTATAAGTAATTTGATAACAAATTAATTAATTATTAGTTATTAATCAGTTAAATTAATGAAAATTAACTTCAGTAAAATTAAATTAAAGCCACAAAGCCATCTCCACCTTCCCCTCTTCTACTCGAAACCACCACCTACATCCTTTCCCACTCTCCCAATTTTGCCCAAAACCTTTGCCTTCTTGATTGAATCCTCATGATACAGGCGCGATTAAAGCTAGATGGGAAGACAACGACGGGACCTCCAAAACTCCCATTTTTCTCCTTTTTCCACTCCGCTCATACCCAAAACCATTAAGGTAACCCTTGGCTTTTTCTCCTTCGTCTCACATGCATTCGTGTGCAACAACTTCTCTAAATCTTATAAATCTGTCTTCTAACTGGATTTGTGAAATCCTGGATTTAAGGCAAAACAGAGGAAAACAAGATTTAAGAACCTGCAATCAAACAACCTCTAAATTCTACAAAAAAAATGAAATCTCGTTTCTCCTTTGTTTTTCCTTAAGCCTGATCAAAGACAAAGAATGTGATGGTGTGGAGAGAAATTTATTATTACCTGCTTCTTTTTCGACGAATCTCTCCTCTCGTTCACAAACTTATAGTCCCGCCAAGGCTTCTCTAGTTGGCTCCGGTTGCGGCTTCGCCAGGTTGAAACGATGCCGGTTGAAGTGTGGTTCCATCATAGTTATTGAAGGTCGATGTTAAGTAGCAATCTAACAGATGAATCGGGGAAGATGCACAACTATGACCCCAATAACAATGAAGCAACCAAGGCACACAAGTGGAAGAGATGGAGCAATGAAGGTGTCTACAAAGCGACGAAGCAGCAAGCTGGAATGGTTTTCGTAGATATAAGTTTTTAATTTGAACAATTTGCTCTCAATTGTTTTCGCAACACCGTTAAATTAAACTATAAATTTAATTTAGGACTAATTTGGATCAATTTTCCGGAGCACATTAAAATTCCGGGACTAAGTTAGTCACTTGTTGAAAGTCAAGGACTATTTTGGGCTTTTGCTCTTTAGGTAATTATTAGTTTTTTTCATGCAAATTTATAAAAAAATGCTTCATTAGTTCCAAATAAAACTAAAAAATCATCAAAATCTTAAGTGATGTTCCACAATAAATCTAAGAATGAATTTTAAGTTTTATTGTCACACCAAAAAGTTAAAATTTAGTATATAATGGACTTGAAAATCTCAATCAGACGCACAAAATTTATTACAAAGCATGCTATTGAAAAGAGATATTTAATTCACAAAGATCCACGCCTCATGCTAGTTCAAAACGAAGCATTTTCTTGAAAATTATCTTTAATCATTGCAACCTGATTGAAGATTCTACATTCAACAACATACATAAGTATTGAGATAAAGATAAGATTTTATTCGAACATTAGGGACTGAAATCCAAAATGATAATTTCTCAAAATTCTCTAAAATCTAATCAAATATTGAAATTTCAATTTTAAAAAACTTGGATTCCTACAGGAACATTGGTAAGACTAATAAAAGCCAATAATTTTTTCATCACATTTATTCTCATGTTCTTTCTTTTGATGTACTTTAGTGAAACCATGTTTGTGAAGTCGAGCTAGAAGTAAACCTAGAATTTATGAAATTACTTTTTAAGATGTTATTCAGAATTAAGCATTGGATTGACAAAGCATGAAAACTTTTTATTTTTATAGTTCATGAGAATGTTAGGCAATACAGGAGTTAACCGGATTCCTATAGGAAAAACATAATTTAATTACTTAAGCAACAACGGATTACAATTAAGACTCAAAACAACATAGAAAATCAGCAACACACTAACATCCTGCTAGGGTTGGATAACACATCGACGGTTTGGAGGAGATGTGGGGGAATTGGTGGTGGTAACAGGAAGGGGGTATTGAAGGCAGGGTTTGGTGGAGGTTGGAAGTTGGAAGGATGTAGAGGGTTGTGGTAGAATCTGGAAGAGGGGCCTAGGGGTGAGCGGCTCAGTACAATTGCTGGGGTGCGGTTGCGGCCTGCAGGGCAAGAAGTTGGTTGTGGAGTTTGCAGCGACGACATGTAGGAGACCTTGGGTTTGGCAGCTAGAACAGGGAAAGAAGGGTGAGGGGTGAGGCAACGAGTAGGGGAGGGGAAAGTGCATGAGAGTAGGTCGAGATAGTCACCACTTTGGAGCAGGATACAGTCGGAGCATCACCTGTCCTCGGATACAACCCTAGCTAGGAAAAAAACCAGTGACGAGAAATCTGAAATAAAAAAATAACGAAACCCTTAAATAGACACACATCATATATATATATATATGATGTGTGTCTATTTAAGGGTTTCGTTATTTTTNGTATACATACATATATATATGTATACATACATATGTATATGTATACATACATATATATATGTATACATACATATATATACATATACATACATATGTATATGTATACATACATATACATATGTATGTATACATATACATATGTATGTATACATATACATATGTATGTATACATATACATATGTATGTATACATATAGATATGTATGTATACATATAGATATGTATGTATACATATAGATATATATGTATACATATATATATATATATATATGTATACATATATATATATATATATATGTATACATATATATNTATATATATATATATATATATATATATATATATATATATATATATATATATATATATAAATATATAATAGTAGGTAGAATAGGAGGTGCAGGAAGGGCCGGCTGCCGGCCGACCCATCCTCCCTGCTGAACCGACATCTTCTTTCTGAACTGGTTGAGTCGGTTAAACCCAAGCCTTGCGTCATTAGGTTCAGTCTCAAAACAAATAGCTCAAGAATCTGCTTTTGTAGTTAACACTATTTCTAAGTGAATTTTCCTTATTTATGATCATGCATTATACATCTTTAGTCAAAGAAATATAATTAATATAGATAATGATAGAAGAAAGGTGTCCATTAATTAATATAGATAATGATAGAAGAAAGGTGTCCATTGCTTACAAGATTTGCTGACTGTCTAGCTAGTTGAGTACTTGCACACATTTTCAAGAGTTTTATATGTTACTATGCACAACATCATCATCATCATTTGTCTTATCCCAATTATTTGGGGCAGCTGTTACGAATTCTTATTTTTCATACATTCCTATTGAGTGAAGTTCACTGTCTATTTAAAAAATTGTCTCTATAATTTTAGGCATTGTCCTTTACTTTCCGAGCCTCTAAAACCAAATTTTCAACTAGTTTGATTGTCACATCTCTAGTTATTTGGCTTACCACGCACAATATAAAGCATGAAAATCAATTTTGTATGATTTTAGGTGCTATTGGAATGACTTATAACTCATTTGAGCTTGGGGAAAAAATAAAACATTAGCGTTCATTTTGTGTTCAAAAGACAAGAAACTAGTGTTGTTTTTTATTTTAACTCCAAAAATGGGCATTTTAGCACTTCTAGAAAAATGCTATAGATTTTGTAAGATTGGATGTATGTCAGCGTTGTAAAGAAGATCTAACAAGCTTTCATAACTATTCATAGATGGCTTGAGTTTTATCATTTTAATTTCTTCCCATTCCATCTTTGTGGGCTTCTTTCTCTCAACCTTTTTTTCACTTTGATGTTACTATTGTGTTCTTATCTTTTAACCTGTTCATCTTTGTTCAAGATTTTTTTTTCTCTCGCTCCTATATACACAATATAAATCTTGTAATTGAAAATGATATATTTATATATAGGCATTTTTAATGTCTGTTAATGTTATCGCAACTTGTTGTAGATATCATCACCGGCAGGGAATACAGTTCACTCAATACATGGATCTTCTGGAGAAAAATTTGAATTTAAGGCTGCTAAAGCTGGAATGTACAAATTCTGCTTTCATAATCCCAAATCAATTCCAGAAACAGTGTCATTTTACATCCATGTTGGGCACATTCCTAATGAACATGATCTGGCTAAAGATGGTGAGTATTTATTGATCCTTCATTTGCCTTTTGATTAGAAAATACGTGAAAATTTACAATGAAAAAGGGTTGATTATGAAATCTTACTGTTACTAAGTTACAATAAGGAGGGGGAAATGTTGGTAGATATTATGTCCATTATTCATTTCAAAGAGAAAAATTTTTGGTATCTAAAGCTAAACTGTTGAATTATAAAATATTATGTGAAAAAAGGAAAACATTAATACTGTCTCGTATTATTGATTTTTGACATAAATATTAGTTCCTTTGAAAAATAATATGAAATTTAGATCTTTATAAAATAATCACGCCTAAACTCCAGTTCAGTGTTTAACTTACTTCTTTGCCATCGTTTATATTTTTATTCAGAGCATCTGAATCCAGTGAATGTGAAGATAGCAGAACTTCGGGAAGCATTAGAATCTGTCACAGCAGAGCAGAAATACCTTAAAGCTCGGGAATTACGTCATCGACGTAGTAAGAGATAGTTTTATTTTATTTTTTTAAGATGCTGCTTGATATGATGGAAAATAATCATGC
This sequence comes from Phalaenopsis hybrid cultivar, assembly GCA_002079205.1. Lineage (NCBI taxonomy): Eukaryota > Viridiplantae > Streptophyta > Magnoliopsida > Asparagales > Orchidaceae > Phalaenopsis > Phalaenopsis hybrid cultivar. The sequence goes on from JXCR01119132.1 coordinate 15,591, forward strand.
TAGAATATATTGCATCGTTTTTAATGTTTTCTTCTTTTTATATCTCCATCATTATCAGCATCCACTTTCTGATTTTCTGTCCAAATAAAAGATATTTTTTACTGCAGTTTTTTTGAACCAAAAACTATTAATAATATGTGAGGATGTGCTGCATTTTGTCACTATACTATTTTGTCTAATTTGACGGGAAAAAGGATCACTAGAAGTTAACATCTTCTTTTTTAAAGCATATGACTGAACCTTATAAAATTTGGTACTGTTTGTACTAGTAAACACAAGCAAAAATTCATATATGTTTATAATTTATTTAAAGAAATGTATCAATGATAATTTGATCAATAATTTTTAAAGAAATGCAGAAACATGCTCAAATGTGAACAATAACACTCTTTTGTGCCTATCTTTCTCTTCCCCCTCCTTTTTAGTGCACCCACATTCTGTTTTCTATAAAAAATAAAATGATGATGTCAAACCTAAATTGTTTTTGTTGCAGGCTTTATAACCGTAGAAGGGTAAAAATAATATATAAATTGGTTTTTGGTATAATGCATATAATCTTGGTTTCTAAATAATTCAATTTAAGTTGATGCGTGGAGTTCATTCATTGGAGATATAGTAAGGATTGCATGATTTCCTTGGTTAGTCATGCTCGTGAACTGGAATAAAGAACAAGTCAGTCTAATTCTTAGTTTAGCAAGACCAGGCTTTTAAATAAAAAATAGTGAAGGTGGATGCTCTTTAATAGCCATATTGTTGCTATTCAATCCCTTTGCAATTAGCTACTCGTAGTCTTGAAGGTCTATAATCTAACATCTATTTGTGACAATATATCTTATTCTACGATAATTCCCTTAAGGTGTATATAAAAAGTCAAATACTTGTCAACTATTACTCATTTAAAAAACCCAAAAGATACTCAACAAAAAGGTGAAAACTAATCAAGGTAACTAGTTAATCAAGCGAGAGTATAATAATTCTCATGTCTTAACATAAAGTTAATTGTGTTTTCATTAAAAAAAAAGGGGGCTTTTGTGCCCAAGATTCCCTGTATAGCACATTTTGTCATGACCCGACCCAGGGTTTGGAATTAACCATGGCTGTAACAGACGATCGGACGATAAAATTAAGTTTTCTATAATATAATTTCTTTCACTAATAATTTAATATCTAAATACTAATTGAAAAAACAACTAAAGAAAGCAATTTACAAAATAAAAGTTCAACTTTCAGCTTGTTGGCCTCTTTTTCTGTACGTATTATTTCCTCTAGTATTCATCTCATTTAAAAGATTGAAGCTAAAAAAATGTTAAAAAAATGTAGTGAGTTATTACTACAAGAATCCAATGGAAAAGAAGTAATATGTATGCTGGTCTTTTATATTTCACTGTAGAAAGTTTTATAATAATCTAATTCATGCGTCCATGACATTTACTTAGTATAAATAATTTAAATTTTGATATGCATTAACTTTAAATTTATTCTTCAATGTTTAATCATTTAACTTTATTGTACTTTATATTTTTAACTTTCACATTCATCTCAGGAGCATAGTCAAAATATGACATAAGACACCCCTGGTCGATATTATCTCGTTGACATAGTGTTTCATGATTATCTAAGGTAGAAAAATGTCTACTTGCCCATGACTGATATTTTCTCGTTAGCACAACGATTAACGATCTAAATATTGTAATTGTTTGAGCTGGTAGCAAAACATCTTTGCAAATACATTGACATCCCCCCGTCTGTGCCATAAACGGGTGAATTCCTCCTCTTAAAATGCAGATACAAACATCCATATATACATTATTTCATTCTTCATAACATACATTTTTCTCTTCTAAGATATTTTACATTTATCTTCAAATGAATAATACACTCTTACTAAATTTATTGGTCATGAAATAAACTAATGTATGCATTGTTATTTTGACTCCAAATTAATGAACTAAGGTAAAATGACAATTTTGTAATGTGGCACTGCCACCTATCACATCCCACCTACCGCTCACCTACCTCCCACCTACCGCCCACCTACCTCCCACTACCACTCTCTTGCTTCTATAAATAGAGAGGGTGTGAGACCTAAGAGAGCAAGTAAAGAGATCTTAAGCTACCACAAAAGAGAAACGAATAGCTAGAGAGCTAGAGAGGGGAGAGCATCTTGAGGCCTTGTATCAAGGTGTCGCTTAAGAGGGAGGCCATAGAAGGAAGATGAGTACTCATGTCTATGTATAAGCTATGTATTCTCTATTTCTTTTGCCTTAGTGAACTATTTGATTGATTCCCTCCCGTGGACGTAGATTCAGTTGGATCGAACCACGTAAACAATCTGTGTTTGCTTGTGTTCTTTGTTTTTCATCTCTATGCCAGAAAGTACATATCTCACAACAATTGACATCGTTTGTGGGAAGAGTCATACTTCTTGGCTAGAGGTGTCCGCGTAAAGGTGTTCGCGGCTAGAGACGAAGAAGAGGAGTTCGATATTCACAGACAGAGGAGCAAGCAGATCTTGTCGCAGACAGCCGAATTGTGACAGATTCAGTGAGCAGTGAAAGCTTTGATCGATTGGATTAGCACCGCAGGTTGTGCGGTTCGGCGAGACGGAGGAGGAACTGCCCGTGAAGGAGCAGAGGAAGGCGGATTGTTCGGTTCGCGAAGGGGCAGATCTCGCGAAGGAGGATTTCCGCGACAGCTAGCACAAGCTGCGACAGCTCTCGGAATCAGTAGGTGCTCAGTGGAGCGGATTTCAGACATTAGTGGGGATCGAGCCACAATAATGGGTTCCGCCAAATTCGACATCGAGAAATTCAACGAGAATAATGATTTTGATCTATGGAGAGTAAAGATGAGAGCTCTATTGGTTCAATAGGGTGTTGCAGAAGCCTTGCAAGGTCGGCGGCATTGCCGGCCGACATGACCGAGAAGGAGAAGATCGGCATGCTGGATGGCGGCATTGCCGGCCGACATGACCGAGAAGGAGAAGATCGACATACTGGACAAGGCCCACAGTTTGATAATCTTGAGCTTGGGAGACAAAGTTCTGAGGGAGGTGTCGAGGGACACAACGACTCAAGCACTTTGGGTCAAACTCGAGGTACTCTACCTGACAAAGTCTCTGGCTAATAGGCTCTTTTTGAAGCAACACCTATACTCCTTCAAAATGCATGAAGACAAATTCGTCTCAGAGCAAATTGACGAGTTCAACAAGATCATCGATGACCTCGAGAACATTGATGTCAAGATGGACGATGAGGACAAGTCACTACTGTTGTTAAACTCTATTCCCAAGAGCTACGAGCATTTTAAGGATGTGATGCTCTATGGAAGGGCACAGACTATTACTCTAGAGGAGGTTCAATCTCTTATTAGAGCTAAAGAACTCCAGAAGAAGCACGACATGAAAGAGGAAACCAGTGGAGATAGTCTGACAGTTAGAGGAAGATCGAGCAAGAAAGACTTCAAAAGTGATCAGAGCAGATCAAAGTCCAGAAGGAATGGCAGAAGTCAGTCTTCTAAGAGATCTAACAAGTGTTACCACTGCCACAAGGAATGTCACTTTAGAAGGACATGTCCGGATAGAAAGAGAAGTTTTTAGGAGAAGCCCAGAGATTCTGGAGAGGCAAGCGTAGCCTCAGATGACTATGATTCAGCTGAAGCTCTAACGATCACAAAATCTGAATCTAGCAATGAGTGAATCCTTGACTCAGGGTGCTCATTCCATATGTGTCTTCACAAATACTGGTTCGAGTCACTGCAGCTGGAGAACGGTGGGTCTGTTCTACTTGGTGATAATAAAGCTTGCAGGGTAGTCGGCAGCGGGACAATCAGAATCAAGATGTTCGATGGAGTTGAAAGGATACTGCAACATGTCAGGTATGCCCTAGAACTCAAAAAAAAATCTGATCTCTCTAGGTACGCTGGAGTTAAGTGGATACTCATTCAATGCAGAGAATGACTGCATCAGAGTATCCAAAGGTTCTCTCATAGTCATGAAAGGAGTCAGAAAGAATAGACTATACTCACTAGTTAGAAGAACCGTTATCGACAAATGCAGTTCAATCAGAACCTGACAGGACCAGACTATGACACATGAGACTGGGGCATGTAAGTGAAAGAGGCTTACAAGAACTGTCCAAGCAGAGTCTGTTATGTGGAGATCGAGTCAGTAAACTGGAATTCTGTGAACAATGCGTTTTGGGGAAGGTCACCAGGGTGAAGTTCTCTACCGGAACTCACTCATCAAAGAAACCCCTTGACTATGTTTACAGCGATCTATGGGAGTCAGCCAAAACTCAGACTCATGGAGGGAGATACTTCATGTTCATCATAGATGACTATACCAGGAATGTATGGGTTTTCATCCTTAAATCAAAGGATGAAGCTTTTCAGAGGTTCAAGGACTGACTAACTTTCACAGAAAATAAGATGGAAACCAAACTGAAACACTTGAGAACTGACAATGGCTTAGAGTACTGTTCAGAGCAGTTTGAGGAGTTGTGCAGGAGGAATGACATCATAAAGCACAAGACACTCCGGAACACTCCTCAACAGAATGACCTGATTGAGAGGATGAACATGACTTTTCTAGAGAGAGTGAGGTGCATGCTGCTAAATGCAGGTCTACCCAAAAGTTTCTGGGTTGAAGCTGTGTCAACCGCCTGCTACCTTATCAACAGATGTCCATCAACTGCTATCGATATGAAGACACCTTCGGAAATGTACGGAAAATCAGGTAACTATGATAATCTCAAAGTTTTTGGATATACTGCATATGCTCATGTTAGACAGAATAAACTGGAAGCAAGGGTCTTGAAGTGCATTTTCATTGGATACCCACCTAGAACCAAGGGCTACAAACTCTGGTGCCTAGATCAATAGAAATGCATCATCAGTAGAGATGTGGCATTCAATGAGTCCAAAATAGCGAATTTGTATAGTCATGCTGCCAAAAACAGTATCACCAAGAAGGATTCTTCAATTGAGGTGAAGCTGCAACAACAACGAACTTTGACAGATCAAAGGACTGTTGTAAACGATCAGGATGAAGTAACAAAAGGAGCAGCAAGTGATTGAGTCAAAAAGAAGATCTGATGACTACAACTTGGTAAGAGACAGACAAAGAAAACTATCAGACCGCCAGAGAGATACGACCATGCAGATATAATCTCATATGCTTTAAGTGTTACCGAAGAGATAGAAGAAGTAGAACCGAACAACTACAAGGAAGCCCTAAAGAGCAAGGAAAGACTCAGGTGGGAAGAGGCAATGAATGAGGAAATGACTTCTTTGATGAAGAACAAAACATGAGAACTTGTGGATCGACCAAAGAACAAACGAGTGGTTGGTTGCAAGTGGATCTTAAGAAGAAGGCACGCAAGGTATTGAGAGGATGAGGTACAAAGTCAGACTCGTTGCAAAGGAATTCACTCAGGTAGAAGGAATCGACTTCAACGAAATCTTCTCGCCCGTCGTAAAGCACTGCTCCATTAGGATAGTCTTAGCACTAGAGGATCAATTCAATTTGGAATTAGAGCAGCTAGATGTTAAGACTGCGTTCCTGCATGGAGAGCTTGAAGAAATCATCTACATGGATCAGCCAGATGGGTACTGCACATCTGAGACAAAGGACAAAGTTTGCTTGCTGAAGAAAGCTTTGTATGGACTGAAACAAAGCCCCAGACAATGGTACAAACAATTTGATGATTTCATGCTAAAGATTGGTTTTGTCAGATGCAACTACGACAGTTGCGTGTACATGAAGTGGCAAGACGGTGAAATAAATATCTACTTGCTTCTTTATGTGGATGATATGTTAGTAGTCAGCAGAAGTAGGGAGGAAATCCAAAAGATCAAAGATATGTTCAATTCTGAATTTGACATGAAGGACCTAGGACCTGCTACAAAGATCCCAGGGATGGAAATTACTAGAGATAGGAAAAATGACACCTTATTCTTGTCTCAAAAGTCATATATTCAGAAGGTTCTAGCAAGGTTCAACATGCATGAGGCTAACCAGGTTGCAACATCTATTGACCAACACTTCAGATTGTCAAACTCTCAAGCACCAGAGACTGAAGATGAGAAAATGTACATAGATGGTGTCCCTTATGCCAGCGGGGTTGGTAGCATCATGTATGGGATGATCTGCAGCAGACCAGATTTGGCCTACGCCGTTAGCATTGTAAGAAGGTTCATGACAAATCCAGGACAGACTCACTGGGAAGCACTAAAATAGAGTCTGAGGTACCTGAGAGGCACTACAGACCTTGGTCTACTCTTTAAAAGACAGGAAGACAAAGAAGAAAAGGTAGTTGGTTGCGTGGACTCCGATTATGCAGGAAGCATTGACACCAGGAAGTCACTGACCGGATTCATTTTCACTGTCTTCGGTGTCGCAGTCAGTTGGAAGTCTAACCTCCAATTCGTTGTGGCCCTCTCAACAACAGAGGTCGAATACATCGCTGTGACTGAAGCAATCAAGGAAGCTATGTGGTTAAAGGGCATGACTGAAGGCTTGGGATATATCAGAAGGTGATAACTGTGTTTTGTGACAACTAAAGCACCATTCACCTAACCAGAAATCAAATATTTCATGAAGGATCCAAGCATATAGATATAAAGCTTCATTTTGTGAGGGATGTCGTCGCAAAGGGTTCAATAGTAGTGGAGAAGCTGATATGCTCACCAAGGTGCTACTGACAGCTAAGTTCAGACACTGTCTGGACTTAGTAAACTTCACCAAGGGTCGAGGCCCTCTCAGTGGTCAAGTGGAGATAATCTTTACTTTGAAGCTCCTCAATTGAGGGTCAAGGTAGAAAATTGTTATTTTGACCCTAAATTAATGAACTAAGGTAAAAGGACAATTTTGTAATGTGGCACCGCCACCTACCACATCTCACCTACCGCCCTCCTACCTCCCACTTACCTCCCACCTACCACTCTCTTGTTTCTATAAATAGAGAGGGTGTGAGGCCTATGAGAGCAAGGGAAGAGATCTTAAGTTACCACAAAAGAGGAGAGAATAGCTAGAGAGCTAGAGAGGAGGAGAGCATCTTGAGGCCTTGTATCAAGATGTCGCTTGAGAGGGAGGCCATAGAAGGAAGATGAGGGCTCATCTCTATGTATAAGCTATGTATTCTCCATTTCCTTTGCCTTAGTGAACTATTTGATTGATTCCCTCCCGTGGACGTAGACTGAGTTGGATCGAACCACTTAAACAATCTGTGTTTGCTTGTGTTATTTGTTTTTCATTTCTATGTCAGGAAGTACGTATCTCACAACATGCATCTTTACTAGAATTTACATGTCATGCAGTAATCTGACCTCTTAAGAAAAACATGATGCATTGTCCTCTTAAGAAAATTCTATTGCATTTAGCTCTTCATAGAGAAACTATAATGCAATTGTATATGCATAAATGCTAACATGCATGCTTCATGCTGAATGATATGAAAAGTCAATTGTAACCTAACCTCAATGATACATAACATAAAGTGTTAACAACTTAAATTTAAAATACCTTTATAAATAAGAAATACTATTGTAATTTAGAAACATAATTACTCATCAAAATTTAATTTGTTTTTCGCATTCTCTCTTTAAAATTTTCTTTTTCTTCTATCAATTTAACGGTCCTGATTTTTTAAATTCATAAGTCCTTCAACACTCAGTTTCTATTAATAAACATTGCGATTAATAATAATATTAAATAACATTAATTTAAAATAATTACTTTTGGAAATAGAATCCTAATATTTCTTTAATGTTGCAACTCTTCTTGTTTTCCAATCCACTATTACTTCCACTTAGGCTCTCAAAACTTATTTAATTGATTGGTTCTATTCTCTCTTGCCTTTAATTGGATTCCTGCACATTTAATCACTGATTTAAATTGAGAAAACTTAAAATTAATAACATTTTATATTAAATAAATCAATTACTCTATATAATTAAAACATTAAACTCATAACTCTTACCTCCTTTGTCACTGTCATTTATTTTTCCTATATCATAATTGCGACTAGCCTTTCCCTTCTTCGTTTTGATTTCTAATGGCCCTAAAAATCCATATTAACACCTAACATAAGTTTAATTTAATACATTTAACAAATCTAATAAAAAGAACAAGACCAAACACTTACCTTACTTGGTTTGGTTCGACTGTCTTTTGCACAAATCAGCTGCCCAGTTTGTCTCTACCTGCAAGATAAAAGCCGCACAAAGCTTCTTTCCCTTCTCCCGCACGCTAGGGCTTCCTCTTCGTCAATGAGCTAGGGCATGAAAATCCCTTGATTGAAGTTTATGGGGCTCACAACTTCCATTATGGGCACATGATTCTTCAGCTGTCTCATGTTCACGACATCGCCGACATCACACGATAAGGGGAGTCGTGTCTTTCTCTTCTCCTTCTCCTTCTTATTCCTCTTCTTTCCTCTTCTTCTTTCACAGACATCCACACAACCCCATTCACCTGCAGCGCCGTCGATCCCTGGTTCTCACGCATGCCGCCACGTCTTCTCTTTCCCTAGACGCATGCAATGTGCCTCTCCATCTGCACACAAAGCCAAAAACAATATTGTAGACTTCTTGCCCTAGACACGGGTAAGTCTCCTCTTTCTTCTTTCTTCCTCTTTGCTCGGCTAAGGCATGACTCCTTCATGCTCTGTCTTTCTCTCATTGTTGCTCCTCTGTTTTGATTGTTGTTTCAAGGGAGAAAATCATCTCCTTATAAGAAAACCATTGAGACGGTTACTTTTTTCAAATTGGCTCGAATCAAATCTTTTATTTTATTTTATTTTATTTTTTATTTAATTAATTTATTTATTTTACGCAGTTATTGACATCACTTTAGTTATTTATTTTTGCTTTTATTTTTAATTTCTTTTTGGATACATGTTTGATTAGTATAACACTGTCATTGTCGTGTCTCAAGACCCATATGCGAAAATGGAGGGTTGTGTTAGACAGTTGAAAGTCAACATAAAATTTATCGAAAAATAATGACATGAATCCTTTAAATTATTGTGTAAATCTTAGGGCGTTCCTTGGAAGCGGCGCAATCTATGGTCTGAATATAATAAAAAATGTGAAAGTGCTGCTACATCGACGTTTGGGTGTAGTGTCAAATAAGTAAGGTTTTTCATATTATAGATGGATGTTGGTAAAGAAGTTAATTCATGAAATTAATATCTGGATAAGATTTTGGAATATAGATACTTTCATGATAAATTAATAGAATAAATATATATTTATGACTTATAGGAAGATAAATATTTTATGCATTCATGAAACTAAATGGGTTGGGGAAAAGACGAAGGAAATTGATAGTTTAGGTTTTAAACTTTGGTATTCAGATATAAATTACACTAGAAATGTTGCAGGTGTAATTATAAGTAAGAGTTTGAAAGATAATGTTTAAAAAAATAATAGAATTGGAGATATCACTTCAGCTTTAAAGATTATTGTTGATACTAAAACTTTTATTATTGCAGTGTTTATGCTTCTAAAGTAGATTTAAATATAGGTTCAAAAGAAAAAGTTTAGAATGATGTAGAAGAATTAATACAAATAATATCTCTTGAAGAAAGAATATTTATTGGAGGAGATTTAAATGAGCATGCTGATAAAATGTGGAAGATTTTAGAAATATTTATGATTTTTGAGTAATTAATGAAGAATGTGTAACCAAATTATGTACGAATGCGGGTAAAAAAATTCGTTCATGAAACTAATATTCGGATAGCATCTTGGAATATAGATACACTCACAGGTAAATTAATAGAATTAATAGATATTATGGTTCATAGAAAGATAAATATTTTATGCATTCAAGTAACTAAATGTGGTAAAGAAAAGGCTAAGGATATTGATAATCTAGGTTTTAAATTTTGGTATTTAGCTATGAGTCATAATACAAATGGTGTAGGTGTAATTATAGATAAGAGTATGAAAGATAATTTTGTAAAAATAATAGAATTAAAGATAAAATTATAGCTCTAAATATTGTTGTTGATACTAAGATTTTTAATGTTGTAAATGCTTATGCTTCTCAAGTAGGTTTATATATATGTTCAAAAGAAAACTTTTGAAATAACCCAGAAGAATTAATATAAATGATACATTTTGCAAAAAAAATTTTTATTAGAGGAGATTTAAATGAACATGTTAGTAAAGCGTAGAAGATTTTAGAAATATTTATGTTGGCTATGGTTTTTGAGTGATTAATGAAGAATGTATAACCGCATTAGATTTTGTTTTAGTTTGCGATTTTATTATTATTAATACTTTATTCAAGAAAAGAGATTAACATATTATTACCTAAAAAAATATATCTAATAAAACATAAATTGATTATTTTCTTATGAGAAAAATGGATCATCGAGAATATAAAGATTGTAAGGTTATTCTAAGTGAAAATTTAAGTATTTAACATCTACTTTTTGTTCTAGATTTTAAGCTTGTAAGATAAAAAATATAATAAAATATTATCATAAAATTAGATGAGAGCACCAAAAAGACATAAGTAAAATTATTTTTATAAGTAAATTTCAAGATTTTAACATTTGAGATGTTCATGAAGATGCTAATTCTATGTGGGATAACGTTACAAACACTTTTAAATAAGTAGCAAAAGATGTACTTGGAGAATCAAACTGAAAATTTTTATAAAAAAAAATTGTTGGTGGTGGAATAATAATGTGCAAGATAAAATATAAGAAGTTGGTATAAAAGCTAGTTTAAATGTAAAAGCTTAAATAACTGGAAAAAATATAAGGTGACCCGTAGGGAGTCTAGGAGAATAATTTGTGACGCTAAGTATTCTGCTTTTAGTGATTTTTATGATAGATTATATACTAAGGTGGGTGAAAAATATGTGAAAACTAGCCAAACAAAGAAAAAAAAAAGTAAAAAAATAATTCAAGTAAAGTGTATTAAAGATAAAAATCAAAAAGTGTTTTTTTAGAAGAAACTATTTAGCATAGGTGAGTAAGCTATTTTGATAAACCTTCCAATGAATTTTTTGAAAATACTATCGATCTTAACGATCTTAATCTCTTTAATAATAATAAATTATCTTATGTTTTCGGCCGCATTAGTAAAAAAAGGAGTTTATGAGGCTTTAAAGAAAATCAAGAGTGGAAAATCAGTTGGACCTTATGATATTCCTATTGAAGTGTGGAAATATCTAGGAGGTTTATGAGTTTTTCGGTTTACTAAACTCTTTAATATTCTTTTAAAACCTAATAAGATGCCCGAGGAGTGGAGGAAGAGTAATTTGGTCCACATTTTTAAGAATAAAGAGGATGCACAAGTGTGTGCAAATTATAGAGGAGTTAAGTTAATGCCATTCTTTAAAATTATGGGAGAGGAACATAGGTTAAGACGTTAATTGAGAGGTTTAATGGAGAATGACATAGATAAGGTTTTAAGAGAAGTTCTTTGGAAAGGTCTAGAGAAGAAAGGTGTTGATATGTCTTATATTCAAGTCATTAAAGATATGTATACTAAAGTTGTCACTTGTGTTCGAACAGGAGGATTGATCAATTATTTTCCTATTTTAGTTGGATTACATCAGGGATCGACTTTAAACTCATATCTTTTTTGCTTAGTCATGGATGCTTTTACTGGAATATACAGGGGGATCTAGCTTGGTATATGCTTTTCGCTGATAATACCCTTCTTATGGATAAAACTAGAGGAGTTCTGGAAAAACTTAAATTATGTAGGTCTACATTCGAGTCTAATGGTCCTCGTTTGAGTAAAATTAAAACTAATTACATGGAATGTACTTTTAGTAGTAGTAGCTCTAGTGACAGAGTTGTAACTATGAGTGATCAAATTATTAGAAGGTGTGAACATTTTAGATATGTCTGGTCTGTTGTTCAAAGTGATGGTGATATAGATGAGGATGTTATTAGTAAAATTCAAAAAAAGGTTGGTTGTTTGAAGTGGAGGAATGCATCAGACCTTTTGTATGATTGAAAAGTATCGCTTAGACTGAAAGGAAAATTTTATAAGTTTGTGCTGAGACCTGCAATGCTTTATGACACAGAATGTTGGCCTTTAAAAGAGAAGCATAAAGCAAAGCTAAGTATTGTTGAGATGAAAATGCTTAGGTGGATGAGTGGCTTGACACTTAGAGATAAAATGCGAAATGAATCTATTCGTGAAAGGGTTGGTGTAGCTCTAGTTGTTGACAAGATTAGAGAGAGTTATTTGAGATGGTTTGGTCACATTAAACGTCGAGCATCTTATGATCCGGTTAGGAGAATATATGTTTTAGATTCAACTTATTGTAAGAAAGGCAGAGGTTGACCTAAAAAGACTTGGGCCTATTGTATAAAAAATGATCTTAATCAATTAGAATTAAATGAAACTATGACACTCAATAAGACATAATGGAGAAAAAGGATTCATGTATCCGACCCCACTTAGTGGGATAAAAGCTTGTTGTTATTGTTTGATTAGTATAGCTTTTATTTTTTGATTTTAATAATAAATTAACTTATTTTTAAAAATACTCAATATATCTAAAAAGTATTTTGAATGTTTTTAAAAATAACTATCACAACCAAACAAATTTTAATTCAAATCATAATACAAATAAATTAATAAAATAAAATAAAATAAAATAAAAAATAAAAGTGATTCCAAATAACCTCTAAGCTTTTGCGTGTAGCAACGATTGCTTGTTCTTTCCAATCGACGACCTTTGTTATGAGGTTTTCCAGATGTCAAGAAGTTGCAAATTCATTTAGAGAAAGTTACCTAACTCAACTGCCTAATCATTAAGTCCTTCAAGAATCCAGTTTCAAGATAGCTTGTAATTTTGATTGCTTCAGTTGAAAGTTAAATAATATTGGAGCAATTACATATGTAGTACTTGAAATATTTATTTACGAAGCTAGCACCTTCTTTCATCCAATTTTCATTCTCTCTCTCAAATATCAAAATTCACAATAAAATCTTTACCCCTATTTTTCACTTTGATCAAATTTGTATCGGTTTGTTTGTGGCACACGTAAATGCATTAGACCGGTAGTTGAAAAATCACCTGGGTGCTACTTTTGTAAATAGCAATTATTCTAGTGCCATGCATGTAATTATGTTTCATACTCATTATGTTGGAGAATAAGTTTAACGCATGTTTAATACCTTTTCATACATGATTTAGTTCCCATTATGGTGCATAACAACATTAGGGACTTCGAGAGAAAAAACCAATGTATCTGTAGTGTAAAATCATTAGTTTAATGTGTCGTTTTGCACCATTTAATGGAATTTCGGCATGGATGATTATTCTTCAATTGTAGTAGAACACAGTGGAGTACATTATTGGATACCGTTTGATAGTTATTCTCTTCCAGACTACTTGCTTATGCAGCTCTATCATATTACTTACCACATAAGGTTATTATGTTTATGGCATTTAGATTCATACCACAGATTTCTTATGTATTTACATTCTAACACCTAAACATTCATATTTACATGCATATTACGCAAATCTTTTACATCACATCTAAAATACCACTATCACCACTTTTTTTAAGTGGAATGCACATTTTAATGTATAGTTTTATGACACCAATGTGTTATACATGTCAATATCAAACTTTGGGTGTTAGATATGTAAATACATAAGAATTGTGTAGTATGTATGTAAATTTTCCTATTTTTTTTTTTAATCTGCAGATTAACGTGGTGAAACAAAATAAATGGTTCGTCTCGTTCATGTCCATCTAATCAGATTTATGAAACTGATCTGGAAAATTAGCCATGTATTAGCCTGCAACCTGGAAAAAACATTGGGGCATTTTCATATATACCACCCAATTCCAATGTATTTACATATCTAACACCTAAGCTTTACTTTTTACATTTATATACCCAGATATTTTATATAACCTTAAAAATGCCACTATTTTGACTTTTACAATGTGAAACACACATTTTCATGTGTAAGGTGACATTAAAAAATTGAAGTTTAGGTGTTAGACATGTAAATTCATAGGTCTTATGTATGTAAATCTTCAAAAAACATCTTGCTTTCTACATGCTTACACTTTCCTTCAGCCAGGTACATTGAAAATGTCGTTACTCATTGTTTTAAATTATCTATTTTCTTCAGCAAATGAGAGCACAAGAAGGCGCATCATTGGCTACACCATTGCCGAGTACATTGTGCTGGCTGCTGCAAGTTTTCTGCAGGTACTTTTTATCAGACGTCTTTTTAGCAAGACCGTGGCTTACAATAGAATTTAGAATTACAACTTGGCCCTCACTTTTGATTGTCCAACAAGATGTTTCTCTGCAACTTATTAAGGTTCAAGCTTTCTGTTCAAATTTTGTAAAGTTGATTTATTTTGGTTAGTACTTCATTGATGGTCTTTATTACTTGGGGCATTTACTTACATACCGCACAATTCTTATGTATTTACACATTTAACACCTAAACATTCATACTTACATGTATATCACTCAAATCTTTAACATCACATCGAAAATACCACCATCGCTATCTTTTTAAAGATGAAATACACCTTTTGATGTATAGGTTCATGAAACCCAGGTGTTATAATAAGTATAGGTATCAAACTATGGATGTTGAATATTTAAGAATTGTTTGGTATGTATGTTAATTGCTCTTTTTTACTTTTGCATCATGAATGTTAAGTTTGTCTGAGTGTGGGACCTATTTAATGATTGAATTACACGATGAGAGATTCATGAGGACGTTGGCCTGGTTTTTTTATTTGAAATGCGGAACTTGTTAATTGGAGTTCGAGTAGATTTTGAGTTTTAAGTGTTGTGTGGCTTAATTTATCAAGAAAATGAGCCAAATTTTCTTTTGCTTTTGTTTAGCTCATTTATGTATCAAGTTAAACACAAGTTGGTGAACTTGAAGGCTACTTGAAAGTCTTGTATTTCAGGGAATATATTATCATATATATGTTTAAATAAATATATATGCATGTATACCAATAAAAAAGGCTTTAATGGGTCAGAGTATTTGTTAACATGCTTTGCAAACTCTTGAAGCCCATACAATTTAAAACATGTTTGCTAGTTGCCGGATGTAGACCCAAAGTGATTGACTTGCCAAAGTGATTCGACAACCTCACATGTTGAAGTACTAGCTTTTATGTACCTGCTGTCGAAGTTGGCTTATCGACAATGTGATTTCTTAGCCTCACTTGTCAAAGTGTCATATGTTACCACAATTATTTATCTCTGTGCATGGATTGCCCAACATTTGTTACATCACTCATTCACCGGTGTTATGTAGACAAGTTTCGTATTATATTATAACTATTTAATATTTTTTTCTTGTAACCTGAAAGAGGAGGGAGAAGACATCTGGGATCATGATAAATAAAGGCTTACCCGTCTTCTTGAGAATCTTTTCTCGTCAACTTATCTTGACCCGCTCTCTCTCTCTCTCTCATCTCTTTTGATTCTTTTGAGGATAGAGAGAATTTTTGAAGAATATGTCTATTCTCTTCTATCATATCCTTTCTTCACAAGTCTCTTTTGGGTTGTAAGAGCTCATGAATGATAAGAGACCCTTCGGCTTAAAAAGATCCAACATCCTGAAATGTGCGGTGAGCATTGACTTCATATGCAAACATAATGGAGAGGCCTTCGAAGAAAGAAAGAAAAAAAAAATGATAATTGCAATAGGACAACGAGCTAATTCAAAATATGTGAAGGATGATACAACAGGGGAATATACTTCTCTAAATCTCTTTAGAGCCACTCTAAGACACATGATATCGTTAGGATCGATAACTCATGGATAAGAGCTACCAAGAGCAAGACTGAGGAGCTTTCTCCTTAAGGCTAGAGGAGGAAGATGAGTCATACGTTCCAGAGGAAGTGGCTCTTGAATTCTCAAAAGGAACAAACAAAAGGAGTAAGAAGCAACCATTTAAGAATGCATTTCCAAGAAAGTTTAAGATTCTTTGGAATCTTATGAAGAAAAATCAGATCCAGTTGATCATGCAACCTCATTTGAATTAGCAGTGTGCCTACTACTTGTAAACGATGTCCTAATTGTTGTTTTTTCGTCATGACGCTGAATGAATTAGCCTTACATTGGTTTAAAAACTTAATGTACAAGTCATCACCTTCTTCACTAAGTTCAATGTGGAAAAAACTNTTTGAGAAGTTTCATCTCTAGATTTCAGTGGGAATCGATATAAGAGATCTGAAACTTGTCGTTGCTCTTGCATCACTAGCTCAAGGGCTACGTGAGGGTTCGTTCAAATATTCCCTTGGTCTTCAAAACTATGAATTAAGGTTGAACTCTTGGAATTGACCAACAATTACATTTTCGCTGAATATACAATTTTCTACTGAGTTCTTCTTGAACTCATTAGCCATAAGACATTTTTTGTAGATGACATCCCACAGATCGTAGAGGTCAAAGGGATCAATCCACTCGAAGGGATGCTTGAAAAACCTTTGGTAGATGAAATCACCCATTGGAGCAAGAATTGTCTGAACATGAGTTGATCGTAAGAAGTTCAAAGAAAAGATCAGAGCCACCCTGATTCCCTCCATCAAAAGTTACTCCACTTAAAGCATTAATGATTGAGATTGTTGATGCCATCCAAAATAAAGAATCCTTCAAAAAGCCCCTACCAATGCAAGTTGGAAGTCATTTGTGTGACCTAAACAAATATTGTGTCTATCACAAGGATTATGAGCATGATGCAGAAGAGTGTTTACACTTCTGGAACTCGATTGAGGAGCTTACCTGAGCCACAAAATTGAAGGAGTTTGTGGCCGCAGACAAAAAACTCCCATAAACAATGCAAGGAACCTGTTGAAAACGCGAGTAATGAGCCCATTCCAGTGAGAGTAGCTAACATAGTCCCATCTATCTTTGGAGGAGACATACTTGAAGCCTCATGACGATACATTCTTGATTGTTTAAAGACGAGAAGTTTATTCCACTAACCTGAACAGACCAATTATTCCAGTTTATCTACCTATTACCTTCACAGGCTCAATTTGCTCACTAGTAGAAATTCTTTCAATGAGGCCATTGTGGTCACCACATTGATCACAAATTATCAGATTGGGAGCATCCTGAAAGACACCTACAACTTTGTTAATATTTTATTCAAGAAGGTTTTGAAAAGATGAACACGATAAATGTTCAACTAACACCCACTTCAGGCCCAATGTGTGGGTTCTTCGGAGAAAGGAATGAGACTATTGGAGTGACCTTTGTCGGTAACCTTGGGAGAAGGAGAAACACAATACATTGTCTTGGTATAATTTGTAATGGTGGATGCTCTGACCACCTATGATGTTATATATTGCGGGCCCTACTCAACACCTTCAAAGTCTAGAGGAACTCTAGATTTATCTCAAATTCTGAATGTGCCTGAGAGCTATGGAGAACGCACTAGAGGAACTCCTCTAACTCGACACAAATAAAGGCTACAACTTAGAAGTACTGAGACTGTAGAACAAGTGCATATTTTTGAAGAAGACACCGACAAAACCTTCCAAATTAGTTATGGCTTGAGCGGGAGCATAGGGACCAACTACTAGCTGTTTTGAGGGAACATCATGATATCTTCGTTTGGACAACATGTGAGATGTATGGAGTAAGCACAGACGTCGCCTATCTTTGATTTAATGTCATTCCAGGAGCTAGGCCGATCAAGCAAACGATAAAATTTGTAGTAACTACTTTGGCTGAGCTAATCCGATTGGAGGTCCAGAAACTATTTGAAGCGGCATCAGAGAAGTGCAGTACCTAGATTGATCGGCGAATGTTGTGGTGGTTTGAAAAGACAACAATAAGTAATGCATGTGCGTCAACTTCATTAATTTAAACTAACATGTTTTAAAGGCAACCATCCCTTTGCAACAGATAGATGCATTGGTTAACTCCTTAGTAGGGTATTCATTCATCAGTTATTTTGACATGATATCAGGATACAATCAAATAAAAATGCATTCTATTGAAGAAAATGAAATTGTTTTTATTATTAGGAAGGGGTTATATTGTTATGTAATTTAAAAATATCGGCGTTGCTTCTCGATAATCTTCTGATTAAAATTAGACCATGAACACATGCAAAACTTGAGAGAAACATTTGATACTTTAAGAAGGTTCAACCTCGAGTTTAATCCGTTGAGGTGGACTTTTGGAACAACATCAAGAAAATTTTTTAAGTACTTACTTCCAAAGAGATCAAGGCAAATTTAGTGAAAATCAAAGCAATCTTAGACATGTCATCTCCAAGGAAATCATGATTGGGCGGATTACAGATCTAAACAAATTTATTTCCAAATATGGTGATTAATGTTCAACTTTCTTCAAGAATATCGAGAATTTCTGTCACTTTGTCTGGATCGAGGAGTGCGAGCAGGCATTCCAACAACATAAAGCTTTACTATCATCACCACCATTGCTACAATGTGCGAAATCAAGAGAGAACTTATTCATTTACCTCAAAGTCAAGAAGGAAACAATAAGCTCGATATTAATTCGTGAAAAGAACAAGAAGTAATTCCCTATAAACTGCATGAGCAAAATCTTTACATGGAGCCCAACTGAGATACATAATAATGGAGATAATGGAGGTTTGTGCTAACATTAATCATCTTGTGGGAATGTTACATCCTTATTTTCAAGCTTATCCAATTCATGTCATAACTAATTATTCACTGAAGTAGGAATAACTAAATACGATCAATTGAGAGTTTGTTTAAGGGTGTGTTTGTGGCGGTTGTTACTTTTCCAAGAAGCATTTGTAAAACTGCTTCAGTCGTTTCTTAGAGAAGCAGCTTATTAGGAATTGTTAGAAAGTTGTTGACGGAGAAGCTGAAGTCCCTTTGAGAGATTTGTTGGTTGTTGCTATTTTTGATGAGGAAGTCTGTTTTGTCATTGTATATGTGATATATCTGAATAGTTATAGTTTTCAGAATAATTATAATAAAATAACAGAAGAGATCTTACTACAAAAAAAAAAGCATAAGTACAATGCAAAATACTCTAATACATAAAAAATGATTAGTTATCTGAAACATATAACTGTCATAATAAGGACAACCACAGTAACCAACAAGTCTAGAATGACATTCTTCTTCAAGTTTCAACGATCAAGTCTTCATAACAATCTCCTCTACATGGTAGCATCTCTCATCACTTTCTGTAGCAAAATTATCAGTGTAATCAACCCATAAAAATATTCACAATCTTCAGGAGTCATGTTTCTAAGACAAGAGTAAAATCTTCTCTTGTAGTTGTCTTCCCTTCTTGATTGGTATTGAACACACCTATCGCCACAATGACAAAGTGGAACTCTTGAAATATTTGATGCTTTTGAACTCATATTTCTTGTTATTATGCTCGACTATCTCTGTAATCTCCTCTTTATTTGGTGGTGGGTCCATTTGTCTAGAAGAAGTATGTCACACTTGTTTAAAAATTGCATGGTATGATGAAATAGCATATAAACGCTTAAATGACGCATAATGATAGCAAGACAATTCCGTAGATCCATAAATACTTAAATGACAGATAGTTAAAACAAACCATAATTTATGATGGAAATGTAAATTATTACAAATAATCAATCGGAAGTATTAACAAAAAAAAAACTAGCTAATGTGATTCTCTAATAAATATAAGAGGTAAGGAATCCTCCATTTCAATAACAGTGTCAAGAAAAACTCCCACTTATTTCGGTTCTCAAGAAGTTTTGCAGTAAATATTTAGAGGGGCATGTCATGAAAAATCTCTGAAGAATTGAATAGCTTGACAACATCTATCATAGTTGGGTTGCATACAAAATTGTGTGGGCGCTAGATGTGATACTGGTGCAATATGTCAGTAGTTGTGAGATCTACTCGGATAAGTGTGTCACCTCAGCCTTAATTTTCTTTTTACCCTTCTGGGTTAAGGGTGAATGATGTTTGGACTGATTGGAGTTCCCCTGCTCTCTTTCATCTAGTTGTTTCTCGTTGACCTCATTGAAATCATGACATTAGAGGGGCAGCTTATCTGGTGCGGTGGCGTTTTGAAAACGCATCTGGTCTGTTTTTCACACCCCACCTATCTAGATGTAGTGACAACTTTCTAACTGTGGTTTGACTTTTCCAAAAAAATAAAAATTTGTAATAGCCACCGAACTTAGCTTATCAGCAGATTATTTTTAATCAGCTCATCAACAGATTATTCAATAAGCTACAGCTACCCCAAACAGACCCTAAAAGACTCATGCAAATACTATGTTGGCTCCTCAGCTGTAGCCCAGTAATTGATGTCTGATGCTACAACATCGAGGAACATAGTGTATGGCTTCTTCTCCAGCTCTGGGTCAATGCCAACAAGCCTAAATTTTTGTTTGCATTCGGCATGACCTATAAATGATAAATTTGATTTTTAATAAGCACAATTTTAAAATAATTACAGTTAAATATAAAAGTTTTTACTTATTGAAATTTTCTCTTGTCTCTCTATTGGTGCATCAACTATTTTCCTAATAAGGTTTCACCCTAAACCATTAGCCCTTTGTTTTAGCTCCTTCCACAACTTTTAATTCTTTTTAAATTGATTTCATTTATTTTTCAACTGAGTTGTGTCGTATAGTCTATTGGTTTTTTCTTGAAAGTTTTTAGTGATATTTTGTCAACCTTTTTTGTTGAAGTGTGTGGCCAGTCTATTGATATTCCACTTTTATTTTGTTTACTCATCTGATATGTCAATAAATAAAAAGTGGTGTTGGAATAATATTATTTAGCATGCAAAACAACATTACTTAAAGATACAAAAATATAGTAAAAAAGATTTCAAATTAGAGCTCATAATTAAACACAGGATATCAAAAACTCAATCTAGGATAACTAATTGCGTGCTTTAGGCTTAAAGACCAAACAAAATCTGTGAGGACGTTGTAAGGTTAATTTTTGAATTCACAATTGATAATCAGTTGAACCTTTTGTTTTATTTTATTTCATCATTGTTGTACAAAATATTTCACAACAAATGTGAGATGTGTCCCTGAAACAAACTCCAAAACCATCATTACAAACAGAAGCCAAGAAACCAACATATCCACAAACCAACCAAAGCAATAAGATCAAATAAAAATAAAGAATATATATCATATAAGTTAGCAGTATCTTTTTCCTTCCTGCTTATTTAGTAGAAGTTAGGGAAGGAGAGATATATGTGCACTGTTTTTTTTTTTTCTTTTCTTTTTTAGAATTTATGTTGAACTTGTTTTATGTATTCCTCTTCTGATTGTGGAAGTTTAATTTTCTTACTCTTGCCTCTTCTTCAGTCTAGAGAACCATTTTTGGGGGAGAAATTTTAGCAATGGTTCTTTTTTATTTGAAGATTTATACTATTGGAAATGCCCATGTTTTGATGCAAACTTGAAGATTTTATGCTAGATAAGTTTTAAGCTTCAATTTCTTCTTGTTCAATCACGCTAGAAAAATCAGCTCCTCGAATGAATCATTAGAGCTCAGTGAGATCTCTTAATTAAAGAAGATTTCATCCATGATCACCATTTTTTCCATTGATGCATACACCTTGTACGTGTTATTTAAGAACAAGTAGCTTTTGTGAAAAAACTTGCTTGTCAAATTTAGAATTGACAAATGGTGACTGGTTGAGCCATTTGATAGTTATTTTCCATTGTCGCTCTAAATAAAAATGGCATAACCTTTCTCGATTGCATAAACACAAAATCATTCCCAATTGTATATATTTTTCAAATAAAAAGAAAGAACTAGTGCTCAAAATTTCCTCTACAAAATGTTTTTCAACACTGAAGAAGAAGCAACAACAAGCAAATTAACGATCCAACATCAGAACGTGAATATACTAAACAAGTCCAACATAAATTCTCAAAAAAATAGAAAAACAATGCAAGGTGGAAATAGATGTTGCTAATTTATCTGGCATATAACCTTTTAGTTTGCTTGAGAATATAGACTTTTTTAATGGTATAAATCTTTCAAGTAAAAAAAAGAACCTCTGCTAAAATCTCTCTCCATAAAATGTTCTGCTAAACTGAAGAAGAGGCAATAATATTGCCAATTGACCATCTAACATCAAAAAAGAAATATATGAAACAAGTCCAACACAAATTATCTAAAAGACAGAAAAACAGTGCATGAGGTAAATAAATGTTGCTAACTTATCTGACATATAACATTCAAGTTTGCATCAGTACATAGTATTTCCACTGGTATAAATCTTAAAAAAAAAAAAGAATCAATGCTAAAATTTCTCTCCTAAAAATATTTCTCTATGCTGAAGAAAATGTAAGAGAAAACAAATTGATCTTCTAACGCCAAACATGAATATATAAAGTAAGTTCAACATAAATTCTAAAAAGTCAGAAAAACAATGTAGATATATCTCTCCTTCCATAACATCTCCTGATTGAGCGGGAGGGAAATAGAAGCTGCTAACTTATCTGGCATATAAATTTCAAGTTGCTTGAGAACATAGACTTTTCCAATGACACAAAATTTTCAAATAATAATAAAAAAAAAACTAGTGCTAAAATTTGCACCCAAAAAATGCTTTTCATTGACCATCTAACATGATAGCAAGAATATATAAAAAAGTCTAATAAAAATTCTCTAAAAGACAAAAAGATAGTGCACATATATCTCTCCTTCTCTATCCTTTCCTGATTGAGTAGGAGAGAAATAGATAATACTAATTTAGCTGGCTTATAGCCTTCAAGTTTGCATCAAAATATTTTTATTTTTAATGGAATAAATTTTTCAAATAAAAAAGAAGAACCGCTACTAAAATTTAACCCTCCCAAAATGTTTCTCTAGACTAAAGAAAAGGTATGAGCAAACAAATTGACATTCTAACATCAGAACATGAATATATAAAACAAGTCCAAAATAAATTCTCTAAAAGACAGAAATATAGTGTACATATATCTCTTCTTCTCTAATTTCTCCTGATTGAGCGGGAAGGAAATAAATACTGGTAACTTATCTGATATATAATCTTCAAGTTTGCATCATAACATATGCATTTCCAATAGTATAAATTTTTCAAATAAAAAAAGAACAATTGTTAAAATTTCTCTATCTAAAATAATTTTTCAGATTAAGGAAGACGCAAGAGCAAGCAAATTGATATTCTGACATTAGAACAAGAATCTATAAAACAAGTTCAACATAAATTCTAGAAAGAAACAGTGCACATATATCTCTCCTTCCCCGAATTTTCCTAATTGAGCAGGAGGGAAATGAATACTACTAACATATCTGACATATAAACTTCAAGTTTGCATCAGAACATATGTATTTCCAATCATATAAATCTTTCAAATAAAAAAAAAACACTACTAAAATTTCTCCCCCTCCCCCCTAAAATGCTTTTCTAGATTGAAGAAGAGGCAAAAACAATAAATTAACATTCCAACATCAGAATAGGAATATATAAAATAAGTCCAACGTAAATTCTAGAAAAGACAGAAATAACGGTGCACATATCTCTCTCCTTCCATAACTTTTTCTGATTGAGCAGGAAGGAAAAAGATGTTGCTAACTTATTTGACATATAACATTCTAGTTTTGCATCAGAACATAGACGTTTTCAATGGTATAAATTTTTCAAATAAAAAAAGAACCACTACTAAAATTTCTTCCCACAAATTGCTTTTCTTAACTGAAGAAGAGGTAAGAGCAAACAAATTGACCTTCTAATATCATAACAAGAATTTATAAAACAAGTCCAACATAAATTCTAAAAAAGACAGAAAAAACAGTGCACATATATCTCGCCTTTCTTAGCTTCTCTTGATTGAGCAGGAGTGAAATAGATGCTACTAACTTATTTGACATATCACCTTCTAGTTCACATCAAAATATAGACATGTCCAATGGTATAAATTTTTAAAATTAAAAAAAAAACTATTGTTAAAATTTCTCCCTCCAAAAAATTTTTTTGTAGCTTGAAGAGGAGGCAAGAGCAAGCAAATTGACAATCTAACATTAGAGCATGAATATATAAAGCAAGTCTAACATAAATTGTAAAAAATACACAAAATAGTGCACAAGTATCTCTCATTCCCTAAAATTTCCTGATTGAGCACTGCAACTCCAAACTACCCCAACACAGAAGTCAAACAAGGAAATGAACCAGAGGAAAGATGAAAAAAAAATACCATAAAATGAAAAACCTTCAATCCACCCAACACAAAACAAAGGAGATCGAAAGAAACATATGAAGATTGGCAGCTAGAGTCAACATCATTGACAGCGAAGCAAGGCTAGCACACAACTAGGTTTTCGCACTAAAGGCACTAGTGGCAATCGAGGGAGGGGGTGAGGGGTATTTGCCAGGGACATAGGTCAAGTATTCAACAAATTGAAGAGGGACATGGATGAAAATTAGCACTCAGAATGGAGCTCCAAAGGCGGAACGCAGAGGCCCCCCCCCACCCCCTTTGTTTCCAATTTTGTCGATCTGTTGTTGGCCAGTCGCGAAACACATGCGAAAATGAGGCCCCAAAACATCGCGTTCGTCGTTCCGGGGATGAGAATTCAAAGAAACAGGGCACCAAACACACCCTAAATGGTCGGTAGAACCGAGCAAATTTGATTTTTTTTTTTTTCATACAAGGACGACGATAAAAGCTCATGTTGTCAATCAACTTCTTAGCAGATTTTTCGGAAGGCCTGATGGGCGAAGAAATCGATGCACATGGAGAAAAGCTTTAGGTACTTTCATAAAGGGAGTAGATTTGGTCTTACAGAACCCCTTAAGGATCCTACTCTACCACTCAAATCAGATCAACCTCGAGGTAACAAACATTCAAATGGAGTACGAAGCACTTGTCGTCTGGCTGAGACTAACTAGCATTAGGGATTGGTGTGAAGCACTTACTCGTTAAATCCGATTGTCAGCTGGTTGTCAATCAGATTAATGGCTTATTTGAAGTCGGGGATGAAGTCATGAGTAAGTTCCTGGTGAGAGTATTTTTTGAATTGAACAAAAGAAAATAAATTCACTGAGTGTTGAGAATAAATAGTTCACGACTCTAAATCAACCAATAATTGAAGAGGCTGAAGTTCGAAATGTCAAAATTAAGTCAACTTCGAGCTACATGAACCCCATCAAGGAGCATCTATACTAATGTATCATTCCCTCATACATCAAAGATCTACAAAAATTCAGAATCAAATCCACGCAGTATGTAATCATCAACAACGAATTGTTCAGCACTCATCAGGAAGGTTTCCTAGTCAAATAAGCCTAACTTGAAGGGAATGTAATATTATCAAAAGGATATAAACATACTAGGTGTAGAACTTGCCAAAAGAGCATGATTATATCGAGAAAATTCTCGACCAAAATAGATAATATTGAGAAGATGGATAATACAATCAAATGTTATGATTATGTTAAAAGTAGACGGAGTCAAAAAGAATCAACTAAAGTCAAAAGAAAGTTCAAACATGAAGGGATGATTAGATTATCAAATATTTACGAAACTTCTCTAGGCTTAACACGTCATTCACAATACCTATTAATGGAAAGAAGTCAACTTTGCATGCGATAATTCCAAGAAGGCCACTTCATTAGGTGTGGAATAATCATCACCAACTCAATTTTGAGCCTCTACGAAAGCTTATTTCTGAAATCTAATTATTCTTCGAGAACAATAATATTTCTATCTTTTCTTATTTTTAAATTTAATTGCTTTACCTTTATTTATTTTTGCAATTAAATTTTTTTTAAGTTTTCTTATTTTTAAATTTAATTGCTTTACCTTTATTTATTTTTGCAATTAAATTTTTTTTAAGAGAATGCATGTTATTATAGAATTTTAGAAGTTGAGATATCTCTTCGGATCTGTTTGGGCCCTCTGGGGCAGTTACAAAATAAACAATTATAAAGTTGATGTAGAAAAAGCTGTTATTCAAAAAGTTGTGGTAGTTATTATATATATATTTTTAATTTTTAAGAAGTCTGACTTTAGTTTAATGACAATCATCACACTTAGGGTGTGTTTGTGGCGGTGATGTCATGTCCCATCACAATTTTTCCTGTTTGCTAAAACTATTTTTTGCTTGCATTATCAAAAAGTTGCTGTTAAAAGCTATACGTTTTCCCACCATACCTGACTGCCTGAGGTGATAGCTAGAAAGCTGCGGTTTTACTTTATCAAAAAATATTTTTTTTTATGATAGTCACCGCAGCTTTTGAACAATAGTTTCTTCTCCAGCAACTTTACAGTTGCTTCTCCGAACAGCTGCAGCAGCCTCAAACAGACCATTAGGCTTCGTTTGACGCTGCTTATTCGTTGCAGTGTATTTTGAAAACACTGATTCTGGCGTTTGGAAAGAATGGTGCGGTCGTTTATTAAAAACACAACGTAATCTCCATAAGCTACGACGCCCCTGCGTTCGACGTTTCTCTTGGTTCGCGATTACCTGGCTACCCCTCTTTGCCTATTTTTTCGAGTGACGACACTGCCTAGGGTTTGTTTTCTTCCCCTTGCTTTTTTTCATTCTTTGGTGAGGGATTGTCGATATTCACTTCTCTTCCGCTCTCCTACTATTGTCGGTACCTCCTTCCCTACTTTTATCAATGTTTTTTTTGGTTGGTTGCTGCAATTAGTATGTTGTACTTTGCTGCCGGTTTCTGGTATGCGGTCCTTTTGCTCTTCTCGATTTGTGATTTATTGTTCTTTTCTAGTTTGGAGTTTTTGGCTTCTTTGTTATTTACAATAAGTTGTTGGAATAGATGGATTCAGATGTTCTCTGTTTCGTTTTCTCTGTGTGTTTGTGGAGAATTTAGTTTTTGGTCTCTTTACTGTTTGCAGATTGTGGTCGGAAGAGCAAGATTCGCTTATCCTATGAATTTGTAGAAGATTCAATTTTTTTTTGTAAATTTTGGAGAAATCAGGATGTGCTCTTCTTGCTATATGGGGTTTGTGGTTGGAATAGTAGGATTTAGAATATCCTTATTCTTTTATTATTTTTTGTCTTTGCTTTTTTCAATCTCTGGCTGCAAGAATGGATTTTTCGATTATTTTTGTCCACGACAATTTCGAGTTATGGTTGTCTTTGTTCAATTCAGATTGTGAATGTTACTTGAGTTTGAGGTTATCTTTTCTATTGTGATTTGTGATCCGATAGAGGATGGTGATCACATTTTCAAAACCAAGGTTGGGGCCTAGTAACTTGATGAGATTACACTGCATTTTATTTTGTATACATAGTGGTGGTGTGGTGGTATTTCTCTCTTTCTCATATGTTGTGGTTTATGAGTTGTAGTTGTGGTGGTGGTGTGGTTGGCATTGCTCTCTTTCACATTATGGTGTCGTTTATAGGTTATAATAGTGGTAAGGTGCGGTGGTGTTTATGTGATGGTTGTGACGTGGTGGAAATGATGTGGTGGCGTCACTCTCTTTCTCATTATATTGTGGTTTATGGGTTGTGGTGGTGGTTATAGTGTGTTGGTGGTGTGTGTAGATGTTGTGGGTGGTTCTTCTATGTCATGGTGGTGGTGTGGTTTGTGGTGATATTATGTCAAGGTTATTTATCAGGTTATTGTTAGCGGTGATGTTGGTGGTGTTGTTGTTAGTAGTGATGTTGGTGATCATGGTTTGTTGTGATGTTTCATTTCTGTTTGCTTTTCAAGTTATGGTTTTTTTGACATTTTGTTTTTCATCTGCTTTGAATTTATGTTGTTTGGTAATTTTTTTTTTTGTTAGTATCGTCATGGTAAAGACAAAAAAAAAAAAAAAACTGGTTCGTCTATCTTGTGAGATAATGAGGTCAAACTTATCTTCTGCGATCTTTGTCTTAATAGAATTAGGAAATAAACCAACTATAAAATATAACAACGAAGTTCAAGAAACACGCAAGAAGGGAATATGACAAAATGTAATTGAAAAATAAGTGGATCAATAAAAAATGACTGGAAAATATGAAGAGTTGAAGCATGGATCCATAGGCTTGAGTTGGGACCTTATAAAGCGAACCATAGATGCTTCTGAAGAATGGTGGGCTGAGAGATTTTAGGTGAAAATTTATGTTTCATGAATTCCCTTACCAATTATTAACTTCTTCAATTACGTCAACATATGAATAACCCATTACTTTATAGGTGGTTCTAATGGCTACAAAGTTTAAGTTTAGTGGTATCGATCCTGAGCTTGAAGAAAAGTTGAACCGAATGTTTGGTGGAGTCGTTGTCACGGGCGGACATGCAATGACCCCTAGTGAGAGAGTAGCAGAAGACAAATTGCAGCTACGGCGTGTTTGATGTACGAGTAATATAACTCATACATAACTCGGTCTCCTTACATGAAGAAGAATCGTAGTTATTGGTGATAAAAAGGAGCCATAAAACGATTCCAACACTCATAAGAAGAAATCAGTAGATACTTTTCAATTGGTTCGAATGCTCTAGCCATTTTATCATCAGAAATTATCAAGCCAGACAACCCAACATTTGAAACGACTCCCATAGAGATTGCCCATGATCTGCGGTACATGTTGAACATTAATTTATCGAACTAGAATTGCAGTCAAACATAATTAATCTAATCAAATAATAAAATAAATAAAATACATTTAATCTAAAAAAATATGCATCATTGTTCACAGAAAAAATATATGTTCTAATGTGCAACATTAACATAAAAAAAGAAATATATCCCCCTAATCATCCTCCTATCTTCTCATCAACATCGTCCTCCGCCTCTTTCTTCTCCTTCAATGTTGTCTTGCCACTTCTGCTTCCCGAATGAATCTAACTCGGCCTTTAGCTTGGCCTCCATGTTCACCTTCACCTCCGATCTCATCTGGGTGAAGTGGGTTTCCCTCTCGACAGCGAATGCGACAACATGCTTTAAAACCTCCTTCTCTTATGCGATAATATGCATATGTGACACACGTGCTCGGTATTACGTGGATTTAAAACAATTAATAACTATTTTTTTATAAGGTATGTTGTCTTCTTGTAGTGACATATTCTTTGGTTTATGTACTGTGTTCTCTGAGACCTTAAACTTGCATAAAACTTTAATTAAATACTTATATTCTTCATTTTTATGATTGTTGCATCAATGGTCTGTGTTTTGTGGTTTTAAGCTTTGATAAAAGACAATCTCTAGAATTTCCGGTACCTTCAGAGCATTGTGCTGCTACTGTGGATCACAATGTTCCCTGCTTACTTCGCGAAACCACATAATTATGAGAGACAGTTTTACAGATATTCGAGGAGAATAGCATAATGTTGTGACTTATTTATGTGGGTGGATGGGTTGGAGGATTTCATCGTCGATAGTGATCGGACGTGGAGAGTTTCATTGGTCGACGACTTATCTTATGTCATAAATCAAGTGCATTTTAAAAAAAATATTATCATATTAGTAAATATTATTTTAATATTTTTTTTAAATTTTTATTATTGTGCGGCTCATTGTTTAGTGAGAATTGTTTTTTTATTTTATAATGTTTGAATTGAATATTTGTTTTCAAGTATGAAATGTGCTAGTATGAACAGTTATGTTATAAACAACACTATAGTACAGAGGCAAAAAAATCATTTGTTTAGAAACAACTGCAATACAATTATTTCGCCGCAGTCGTTAAAAAAAAAAACAGTTTATATGCAACAACTTTCTGCCACAGCTACTGCACAACGATACTTAAATAAGTTACAGCTACCCCAAACAAACCTTTAGCCACGCCAGGTTGCAAGACATAGCTTTCTACCGCATTTGTTTGAAAAAGTAGACAAAACATGGTTTGCCAAATGCCATTCACCCTTCATTTTCCTTTTTTTTTGTTTTCGGGTGCATTTACACACGACACAATTCTTGTGTATTTACATATTTACATGTTTAACACTCAGAACTTTAACAGTAGGTTAAATATCAATATTATTTAATTTTTAAAAGTGAAATACATCTTTTCATGCATATTTTTATCATATTGAAGGGTTATAAATTTAAATATAAAAGTTTAGATGCTAGATATGTAAATACAAGAAGAATTATAGGGTATATATGTAAATTTTCCTTTTTTTTTATTGACCACCTTTTTCATTGAGGCTTGGAGTTATGCTTGAAACTCATAATAATTGTTATATTTTCTTAATTGAAGTTTCATATTGGATAGAATTGTAAGAATTTATAATAAATCTTTACTGGTAAATATAGTAACATTATGCAAAAGCAATATTTTTATATAATTTGGAGTGATTTATGTTATAGATAATATATCCTTATTTTAAGTATTTTTTTTTTTTAATTGATGCTAATTTCTGCGGAAAATAAGATATGTATAGCGCTGCCAAAAAAGCTCATTGTTTGTGAACAGCTTGTGTTTGGCTCGTTCGTTAAGTAAACGAACCGAACACGAACAAGTTTTTAAAGCTCGAATTGTAAACGAGCTGAACACGAACAACTCATTGTTTGCTCGTGTTTGACTCGTTTTAGCTCGAAATAAAAAAAAATTATATAATTATTTATATAATAATATATTACATAT
>JXCR01119135.1:0-10133 GCA_002079205.1 Phalaenopsis hybrid cultivar
ATTATAATAATAAATAATATTTTATTATTATTATTATTATTATTATAATTAATAACCTATATTAAAACCCTTAACCTAAATTTCTCTCCCCTCCATGCCTCATCCCTTCGAACCTGTGGGCCTGCCTTAGCCCTAGGATGGCTCGTTCGGTCGCTCGGCCCACTCCTTCGTGGCGTTGGGAGGCTTCGTTCCCGCATTCGCCTCTCGCACGCGGGACAGATCACGTAGGCGCCCATCCCTTGTATCCTATCTTCTGCGATATAGGCTCGATCTTCTCTGCCGCGGATCGTATCCTCTGCATCTCTCGATCCCTCTGTCGTATCTTCTTAATCATTCGTCTCCTTTGCCCTTAGCATATATGAGAGCTCCTCTGTGAAGCTTCCAAGGGGGCCGAAAATCTTTCTAAGGGAGAAAATTCTGCTCTTTTTCTTTCTCACTCATTTCTTTGATCTTCTGGTGCTTGAATCGGTTTCCTCCTGCTATTGGGAGAGGAAGTGAAGTTTCAGAGTGCTTTTAGAGTTCCTGTGTTACCTTCTTTTTACTTCAAAGAGGTACCTTCTTCCGTCTCCCCCTGTGAGCTGTCTACGTTCGGCCTTGCTCTTTACCGAGCCCCTGTGCTTTATGTGTGCTCGTCCCTGTTCTGTGTCGAGCCTTGTTGGCATGCTAGAATAGGGAGATTACTATTTATTTCATTCCTAAACATATTCTAGCTTACGCTTCATACATTTGTTGTGTGGAAATGACATTTAAAAGCTTGAGGGCGTGTATTTCCCTCCCCCTCACTTTCTCGGTGCTTTACTGGCTCTCGATTATGGCCTTGTCGAGCCTCTGGTGATGATCTTGTGGTGTAGTGCTAGAAGTTAGATTTGGTTAAACAATGTGGCATGCTATTAATTTTCTCTTTTACTTTGCTTATCTAA
Source organism: Phalaenopsis hybrid cultivar (assembly GCA_002079205.1). Classification (NCBI taxonomy): domain Eukaryota; kingdom Viridiplantae; phylum Streptophyta; class Magnoliopsida; order Asparagales; family Orchidaceae; genus Phalaenopsis; species Phalaenopsis hybrid cultivar. Next base: position 921 of record JXCR01119135.1, read on the forward strand.
AGTGCTGAAGTCATGACATGTTTCCTACCTTCTGAGGCATATTTATATTAGAAACAATTAAAAGGACGGCCTTGGAATAATTTGGCCGCTCTCATGAGCATGTTAGTATATGTATTGTGAAACTTTCATTTATTTTCACTCAAAGCATGTGGTAGCTCTATTTTGAGATGTCTTAAAGGCATGAGAATACTGCTCTAACTCTTATTACAGCTTAGTATTGAAGGTCTCAATTGCAGCCTGGTTTTCGACCCTTACTGGGTTCGGGTTTTGGCCTTGCTTGACTCGGTCTGGTCTTTAATTGATCTGGAATTTGGTGAAAAGTTTGATTCGGCTTTGGTTTTGTTTTGGATCTCGGTTCTTGCCTATTGGCGGTTCTTCCTTTTTTTTTTTGCTTTGGTGGCTCGGTTTCTTATTTTGGGAAGATTTGAGTGTTGAGTTTATTGAAACTTAGCTTTTTGCTTTGGTCGTGGACTTTGCCTTATGCCTTGGACTCAGCCTAGTCCGTAAGCCTTCCCTTTCCCTTGCCTCGTGTCTTGGCTGTGGGCCTTGCTTACAATGTTTTGGAATCGGTTTGGAGGCTTTGTGAGGGTTTGTCCATTTACTTTCCTATGTATATCAAATATCTCCATATGATCGGTTTGGGTTTGCTTTGGCCGTGAACCTCTTTTGTGCCTTGGGTTGCTTTAGCCGTGAACCTTACCTGTGCCTTTGGTTGCTTTAGCCGTGAGTTTTACTTGTGCCTTGGGTTGTATTAGCCGTGAGCTTTACTTGTGCCTTGGGTTGCTTTAGCCGTGAGCCTTACTTATGCCTTGGGTTGTCTTTGGTCGTGGGCTTTAGCAGCTGTCCCTTGCTGCCTTTAGCCGTGAGCCTCTTTTGGCCTTAGGTTTTTTTAGCCATGAGCTTTAATAGCTCCCCCCTTTTCTTTTTATTGCCCTGGCCGAGAGCCTTACCTACTGTTCATCTCTTTGTAGTAACCCCGGTCGTGAGCATTTATTTGGTTTTTTGAGAAGATTTTATGCTTATTTGATATGTGAGGCTATGAATTAATTTGGAAGTTGGAAGATTTTGATATCAACTTTGGGGTTTGAGAAGATTTGCAAGCTTTATTTGGGAGAGCATTTGGTTGATTTAATTAATCCTACGTTTTGGGGCTTGAAAAATAAGCGCAAAAGTGACCTTTTATGTATGTTAGGAAAGACCTTGGGCCCTACTTTTCCAGTTCTTTTTGATATGAGTTTTTGAGAGCTGATCCATTCTCCTTTTCAGTATTTAAGATGGATCAATATCTTCTCTCTCACCCCATTTTTGTTCTTTTCTTTCCTTGCTTCTTGGTTCGGTTTTCGATGCTTACCCCGATACATAAGTGTCCACGTATAGCCTTTTGCTATACGTGAAACCATCAAACAAGGTAGCAATCGTATAAGTGTCCACGTATAGTCTTTTGCTATACGTGAAACCATCAAACAATGTCGCAAGTAGTTTGTTTTGGGGCGTAGGGTAATGATAAAGACACACCGAAGATAGAGCAGAAAGATGTCCTATCCTATAACATCAAGATCCAATATTTGATGAAGAATAGGATAACGGTATCCTTCACCGACATAAGTCTAGCGGGAGTTGGCTCAAACCTTCTTAGATGGTTGGCAGTCCCACGCCCGACAGCGCAATCGACTTGTGGACAATAAAAAAAAAGTTGTTAAAACTTATTTCAGAAAAAAAAAAAATTTTTTTGCTATAAAATAAAATTTGATAATTTTTTTTTTGAAGGCCTACGTGCATGTCAAAAACATAAATTTTAAAATAAATTTGAAAATTGATTGTCCACATGACGAATACCTGTTTAGGCTGGGAAGTAGCCCTCTAGGTGAGGTTCATGACACACTTCTAGACGAGTGGCGGGTTCTATACATTCGGGTGACCGAGTAGCCTTTGTGGACCCCCCGAGTACATATACATATATCTGAGCCTAGCCCTACACGAGTGCTTGCGGTCCCCCTTACCCGAATTTTTTTGTTTTATCGAAGTTTTGGGATAGGGCACTCGTGTTTCTTTTCTTTTCTTTTGAAATTTCTCCAAGATTTTTTAGGATGTTTATTCTAGTCTTTTCTCGTTGATTTTCTCGAGTTTTCGGTCATGAGTCGTCGTTACACTCTTTTTTTTTAGGATTTCCTGGATGGTTTTTCTTCCAGACTTCGTTTTTTGTAATACATTTCAGCTTGCTATATTTAAGAAACAACAGATCCCACGGACGTACAAGTTCGTTTTAAATTTACAGAATGTTATGCTATTCTTGTTTATACCTGCTACTACCCTGTACAACATGTTATTCTATTCCTGTTTATACCTGCTACTGTTCTGTAAAACATGTTATACTGTTCCTTTTACTGTACTTGCCACCACTCTATATAGCATGTTAGCATGTTATACTGTTCCTTCTACTATATCTGCTACTGTCATATATGACATGTACACTGTTTCTTTTATTGTGTTTTCTACTGCTTGCCCTGTAGTGCACATTTTATATTACATAAATTTAAGCATGCCTCCTTTCCATATAAGATGTTTAGAGGACTATTACCATAGGATCGTTTGATTTGACATCATAACTGGATACCCTAAAAAACTTAAACTCGTCACGACAAGGAGCTTGGAGTTAGCGTGGTGGGCAGCACGACCATCTTCAACAGCAGAACATGTCTTCCCCAGTTAAACCATTCCTTTCCTAGAATTTAAAATAACAATCCATAGGATTTTGAGGTTGTTTGCCTAGCGCAACATAAATCCTGAACCTTTTTCGTTAGGTATTGTATGGCTCTGTTGTACGATCTAAGCCCTAACTCATTTTAAGATTTCGAGGTTGTCGTCCTTTACGACCTAAATACTCACATTTTCCAGACTATTTGTGTGAGTGTTTCACACGAATGTAAGCCCTAATTAAATAAAATTGGCAGGATAAAACACTTGAATATTCCTCCTTGAAACTGAAGCCAAACCATAGGGTAGATTGGGAAGCCACTGTGGATCTCCTCTGGATCTGTGGCATCCTCTCATTCTTTTTCCTATGGATCGTTTAATAAATGTCCCAAGTTTGAACAATTCCCTTTTGCACACCTCTTTGTCCAATTTCGTTGAAAAGTTCTATCCTTTTGAAGTCATTGAAGATAATTTTTCTCAATTTTTATTGAGAGCATTCTTAAGTGATTTCGGCCATTTAAGATGTAATAAGTATAGGGGTTTGCCCTTATAGGGAGCTTTTCCGAACCCAGCTTAAAATAAACCCTATTTAATTTTCCATATTAAATAGGAGAATTTGTCGGCAAATAAAACGGTTTCGCAGACCAAACGGACGTCATATATATCTTAGTTTATCTGATCGAGTCTCATCCTCAAGTCTTGTGTTTATCCCGCGGGATAGATACATGATTTGAGATAAAACGCTCTTTCTTTTAAACTATAAAAATATGGGGTCAGTTTGATTTTTATATTTGATTTTAAACTTAAATCTATATGTAAATTAAAACGTCCTTCTGAAGCGGACGACGGGATTTCGATTCCGGTGACTGACAGCTTCTCACGGGCGACTCCTTCCCCAATCCACCCATCCACCATTTTCCCCGCCGACAATCCTCTTCTGGATCTTCCCTAGATACATCAATCTTATTATGATTTATTCTGCAAATATATGAGCTGTGTCAAAGATTCAAAATTTATTGTATTATTTTTTATTTCTAAAAAAGAAAAAAAAATGAAAAGAATCGAATGAATTTAAAATTATAACTTTTTCTTAAGTAAATTTATTGCAAAAATGCTTTTGTAGAGTGCTCAATATTTGTTTTACATCTTCTGTGCTAAAATATTACATTTACATAAGATCTTCTTACATATAACTCAAAAGGTTCAATAATGTATATATATTGAATCTTTTGAGACAATTATAGGTCCTGGAAGACAATTCTGATTGGTCAATAAAAATACATGTCAATGGGATTCCTTTTTTGTTTTNAAAATACATGTCAATGGAATTCCTTCTTTGTTTTCTTCAAATTAGAGAATTTGTCTTGAAAGATGAAAATGGGTAGATTCCATTTGTTTTCATTTGCTTGAAATTCACGTCCTCTTCCTCTACATGTAGAAAAGGCTTTACAAAAGTATGTAAACTATAAAAATGAGTCAAATCATACTGGACCTCGCTATCACTTTCACGTAATAATTTTACCAGAGGTGATCCTATTATAAGAATATTTCAAACGTGGCTATTATAATGTTTATTGCCCAATAGCTAATTTTGTTCCAAGGCAAGAAATAACCAATTACGCTAAAATATGCGGTTAATATAGCCAGAATCGCCCCAGTACTATGTTAATTCATGGGATTTTTTAAAATCACCCATTCGATACACATGTAATACGTGCAAGCTCATCATTAGAACTAGCATTCTTGTTGACCATCGATGAACTGATTGATTTAACCAACCAAAGTTGGCCTCAGCTATCATGTATTGAACTGAAGAAAAAGCCTCTATAACAGTTGGACGATAGTAAAAGGTCATAGGAAAACCCGTAACTATTTTACTAAAAAACAGGTAAGCGTAATCCCCTTATATAATAAAATTTGTTGACATGAGGAACACATTTACTATTTATCTTATCTGCAGTATCTTGAATCTAGAGACATTCCTCGAACCGATCATATAATTTATTAAGATAGGTAACCTAAGAAAGACTCCCCATCTGAGAGCCGTATATGAGAATTTCATCTCGTACGGCTCAAGCAAAAACCCACAAATACTTGTTTCAACGGATATGAAATAATTTATAGAGTCTCAAACTTCTTATGGCTTGGTCGCTTGACTCGATTTGACCCAAAGATATGAATTAAGAAAAATCTAGAATCTTTTATTGGTGATGATAATGCCAAGAAATAAAATTTTAAGTTGGCTCATCCATCTTTTTTTATGTTAATCGTGGCAGGCCTCTTGAATCTTCTCTTCCCTATCTTTTTTTTGATAGGAATTTTCTTGTTGAGACCCTATGAATCAATTGAAACCTCAGATTCATACTAGAACCACGATGATTTAAGAAAACCAAAGCTAAACTCAAAGGGTTTCTGAGTAAAAACCATTTGATCATCATTTCTTCAATGAATGTAATAACTCAACAAAATCTATAGAAAGAGGTTTCTTTCGGAAAAAAAATTGTTTGATTTAAAGACTTTTTTTTCTTTTTTTGTCGGAATAATAGGTATGAATAGTTCAAATATTTCTTTTCTTTATCTATTCTATATAGTTTGTGCTCCAGAGACTACAATAAATATCTTACGATAGAATCATCTTAATAGAGATGCCAAATCCATTCTTTGTATTATCAATAGGATCAATTATAACAAGTCACACGCTCATATGTTTCAAAAAAAATGAAACAAAAGATATGGTAGAACTAGGACAGTTATTGTATGAGGTCTACATGCAAATGTGCATAATAAATCAATATGGACATCATGAGCTATCCCACAATAAAATCGGTTTGTGCGGATACCTCCTTTTCAATTACTTCTTCCATAATCCAAGCTCAGAGAAGTAAGAGATAAATGGTCCTTCAGAGAATGTGGTCATAAATCCATAATAGAGCTCGATCACAACGACCAAATTTATTATCTTCATGCACAAGGATAATGGATTAGCTAGTAGAAAAGTTTTCAAAATCATCACAAACCTCTCCCCTTTTTTTCTATTGCAATTTATTAAAATTACCGAGAAATTGGGACTACAAAAGAAGACCCGAAATTTTGTGAAGAATGTGGGGTGGAATTTGTTGATTCTTGGATACAAAGGTATCAAATGGGATACATCAAACTGAGATGTCCAGTGAGTTATATTGCCAACCTTTTAGATCGGGCCCTTAGGGAATTAGAACACCTAGTATATTGCGATATGTGATTTGATCGTAATTTTTATTTGACAAATTTGAACTGAGAAACTGTAATCCCATTTAATCTGATTGGGATGACCCTCGTTCCGACATGTATCTTGGGAGGAACATGAAGCTTAGAATTATTGGTGCATTCAAGACTTCAAAATGGAAGAAAAGGGGAATTGATCAATGGTCGATTTCGTAACAGATAATATAGAAATAGTTAGTTATATCTCGTGAAAAAAGACTTATATATTCCATTTCTTTGAAAAGGAAATTATCTTTAGGTAAGCGCAAGCGAATATGGTTACATGAGCTTATTTATCGCATATATGCTTCAAGGGACATCGAGGTGAGTAGAGACATAAAAAAGATGTGATTGAACAACACAATATATAGACAAAGAAATCCTTTAAGAGTCCCAAAATATTCCTTTCAAGGTATTTATCATTTAAGGGGAAGTAGACTACTCAAGAATTTCACATTTCTTTTTTTTTAAATTTTTTCTCGTAAATATAAAAGAAAGTCTAAAAGGTTAGAGTGAAAATAAAAAATCAAATAAGATAAGAATGAGTCTAGTCCTTACTGGGAACTTGAGTAAAGAGTAGCTTTTTGTAGAGTTTTCTCAAACAAATTTTAAAAAAAAAGAGGAACCCTTTTTTTTATTTGGTGCAACTACTTGAGTCGGATGAGAGGAAACCTTCACGTTCGATTGTGAGGGGGGAATCCATTACTATAGAAACCTATCTCAATTTTTCCTTTGCTAGGTTCATGGCTAAAAATCTTGCTTTTTTACGATTACGAGTTTCATTTGAATATGAAATCCAATCCTAGTAATATAGCATCCCACTCTTTTTTACTAAAGGTTTCGAGACATTTCAAAATCGAGAAATCTCTACGGGGGCACGTGCTATTAGAGAACACTTAGCTGATTCAGATTTGCAAATTAATATAGATATATTTTTTATAGAATGGAAGACATTAGGAGCAGTTCTTCGAACAAACGATTTTTTGGTTAGGCGCATAAAATTAGCTAAACATTTTCTTCGAACAAACGTAGAACCAAAATGGATGGTTTTGTGCCTATTAGCAGTTCTTTCTGAGTTGAGACCAATCATTCAAATAGATGGGGGTAAACTAATGAGTTTGGATATTAATGAACTCTATAGAAGAGTCATCTATTGGAATAATATTCTTACCGATCTTTTAGCAACAAGTAGATCTACACTAGGGGAATTAATAATGTGTCACGGGAAATTTGTACAAGAGGTCGTTGATACACTTTTTGATAATGGTATTCACAGACAACCCATGAGAGATGGTCATAATAAAGCATACAAGTCATTTTCCATTGTAATTAAAGGCAAAGAAGGAAGATTTCGTGAGACTCTGCTTGGTAAAAGGGCCCATTATTTGGGGCGTTCTGTCGTTGTCGTATGTTCTTTGCTTTCATCACATCAATATGAATTACCTCGTGAATTAGCAGTAGAGCTCTTCCAAGCATTTGTGACTAGTGGTCTACTCAGACAAGATGTTGCTTCTAATACAGAGATTGCTAAAAGTAAAATTCAGGAAAAAGAACCCATTGTATGGAAAATCCTTCAAGAAGTGATGCAGGGGCATCCTGTATTGTTGAATAGAGCACCCACCCTGCATACATTAGGTATACAGGCGTTCCAACCCATTTTAGCGGAGGGGCGTGCTATTTGTTTATACCCCTTAGTTTTTAAGGACTTCAACGCAGACTGATGGGTATCAAATGGTTGCTCATGTACCTTTATCTTTGGAAGCTCAAGGACAAGCTTTTTTACTTATGTTTTCTCATATGAATCTCTTGTCTCCAACTATTTGGGATCTTGATTCTAATAGCTACACCCTATTAGGGTCAGACGGGGTTTGACACTTTTTATCACATAGAAATTACAGTAGAATCGTGTTATTTCTATTGTTTTCTTATAGGGCATTTATCTTCCAATGCTGTCATAGCCCCATCCACCATTTTCATAGTTACAGCTATTTGTTAATTTATATTCTGAAACTTTTTCTTGTATTTGTTTGGCAATTTTGGTCATGATAGTGCAAACAATATAAAGTTGTTTGATGGATACCCTCTTTCTAGTGGATGTTCATTGTAGTAAAGTCATCCATCCATTTTGGGTTAAGATGTATGGCATAACTTTTTTCTTCAAATGTAGCTGTTGTAATTTAATATGTGTATTTCGCATTATCTTAGTATTTGAAGAGTATTGTCTTATGGTATCATCATCAAGTCATGAAATGTATTAACCGATGATTAGGGTTAATAATTTATGCAAAAAATGCAAACTTGATAATTTCTAGAATCTCAATGGAGTAAAATCTCAATAGTTTGGCTTTACTTAAAAATGGCTTGCTTAAAATAAGTTTATTTCAGCTCAAATTTCGATAGAAAAGTTTCTCATATGCTTTCCATTTGATACTAGGCTTGTGAAGCCTTAGGTTTCGCTTGTATATATTTTAGGTTCCATTTAGAGAAGGGAAATGTTCATTATTCGAAGGTTCTTGATTCCAAGTCTTCTAATATATTTTTTTTATGCGATTGTTTTGCAGTTTAAACAAGTTGAATCTGTACTTTTTAAAATTTATTTTTTATTAATAACCCATTTTAGCAACCTAAAGAAGTAACTATGAGGTATCAGTGATAAAATTTAATCAATCAAATGGATTCAACCTCCTTTTGAGAGTGATTTACCTTTTCNGAATTTTATTAGTAACCCATTTTAGCAACCTAAAGAAGTAATTATGAAGTATCAGTGATAAAATTTAATCAATCAAATGGATTCAACCTCCTTTTGAGAGTGATTTACCTTTTCAAGAAGACAGCTTTCACTGAATTTTATCTATAATAGATTTTGAAAACTCTTTCTGCAAAGCTTTAAGTCAAAGAAAAAGACCCAAATATTTCATGAGAGTAGATTCATGCCATAAGCTCTNGAGACAGCTTTCACTGAATTTTATCTATAATAGATTTTGAAAACTTTCTGCAAAGCTTTAAGTCAAAGAAAAAGACCCAAATATTTCATGAGAGTAGATTCATGCCATAAGCTCTCTATTAACCTGCATTGAGAAGTAGCATGCATTAAGGTTTGCCTAATGAAAAAATGAACTTTGGGAGGAAAATCGCTCTTTAGAGCATTTAAAGTAAATTTTCAATTGCAAGAATTGCACGCTTTTCCAAAATTAACATGAAAATGAATTAAGCTTTCTTTTGCGTAAAATTGAAGTTTATGGTTTTATGGAAGCTAAATTACAATCCAAAATGCCT
>JXCR01119136.1:9480-46527 GCA_002079205.1 Phalaenopsis hybrid cultivar
GAGGATGTAATTCGGAAAGATTTTGAAAGAGAAAAAGATGTTGTAGAACCTGAAAAACCATTGGAAAGTGTTTTCAAAGACTTAGAGAAACTAATCTCTCCAACTTAGATTAACTTAAAAAAACCACCACATTCAATTACTCAAAGACTCCAATAACAAAAGTTGGATCAATAATTTTCAAAATTTTTGGAAGTATTTAAGAAGCTAATTATTAATATTTATTTTGCTAAAGCTTTGGAGCAAATGCACAGTTATGTAAAGTTCTTGAAAAAAATTCTTAACAAATAGAGGAAGTTTGGAGATTATGAGATAGTTGCACTTAGAGAAGAGTGCAACGCTATCATTCAGAAGAAGTTCCTTAGAAACTTAAGGATCTAGGAGCTTTACTATCCCTTGTGCAATAGGAGAAAGATTTTTTGGAAAAACTTTATGTGATCTTGGAGCAAGTATAAACTTTATGCTAGTATCTATCTTTAGAAGGTTAGGATTAGGAGAAGTGTCTCCTACCACTGTAAACCTTCAGCTAGCTAATCAATCGATCACTTTTCTAAAGAGAGTTATTGAAGATGTCTTAGTTATGATGGATAAGTTTATCTTCTCTGTTGATTACATTGTGTTTGATATGAAGGAAGAAATTCCAATCATTTTAGGTAGGCCTTTCNTGATGAGGCTTATTCTCTGAATGAGGAGATGGACACTAAAAATTTCCATGACCCTCTAAAAGAATAAACCCTAGGAAGGTAGCTAGTGTACATGATACATATGTGCTTTCCATTCCAACTTCTCAGGTAGTAGCCATATCTCAAAAGCTAGAGAATAAACCAACCTCAAGTAACTTCAATATTTGAGGAAAATTCATTTGGACAAGTGGTTAGTTCTAGTACTTTATCATTTGAGACCTTAAATCCAATTAACAGTAGACATAACAACCCTTATTCCAATTTCTATAACCTAGGTTGGAAGAACCATCCTAAATTTAACTAGAACAACAATTCTAGTGGGAGAAACCAACAATGATGAAATAATTAGGCAAATCCCTTAAGAAGTTGAAATAATTAAGTTAGTACCAACTATAAACCTTTCTATCCTGCAGGATTTAACTCTAACCCCTAATTCAAAGAAAAGAAGTTATCTTGGGAGGAGGTTGTATTGCAAATGGACAATCAACTACAAAATCAAGGTGCAACTATAACGAACATAGAAAAAAAGTTGAGACAGATTGCTAATTCACTGAGCAATTGACCCAAAAGAACACATCCTAGCAACACCGAAATTAACCCTAAGGAGAAGAATAGTGAGCATGTGAAAGCTGTCCAATTAAGGAGTGGAAGAGAGTTGGAGGATGTAATTCGGAAAGATTTTGAAAGAGAAAAAGATGTTGTAGAACCTGAAAAACCATTGGAAAGTGTTTTCAAAGACTTAGANCGACCCGAAGGAACACATCCTAACAACACCGAGATTAACCCTAAGGAGAAGAATAGCGAGCATGTGAAAGCTGTCCAATTAAAGAGTGGAAGAGAGTTAGAGGATGTAATTCAGAAAGATTTTGAAAGAGAAAAAGATGTTGTAGAACCTGAAAAACCATTGGAAAGTGTTTTCAAAGACTTAGAGAAACTAATCTCTCCAACTTAGATTAACTTAAAAAAACCACCACTTTCAATTACTCAAAGACTCCAATAACAAAAGTTGGATCAATAATTTTCAAAATTTTTGAAAGTATTTAAGAAGCTAATTATTAATATTTATTTTGCTAAAGCTTTGGAGCAAATGCCCAGTTATGTAAAGTTCTTGAAAAAAATTCTTAACAAATATAGGAAGTTTGGAGATTATGAGATAGTTGCACTTAGAGAAGAGTGCAACACTATCATTCAGAAGAACTTCCTTAGAAACTTAAGGATCTAGGAGCTTTACTATCCCTTGTGCAATAGGAGAAAGATTTTTTGGAAAAAACTTTATGTGATCTTGGAGCAAGTATAAACTTTATGCTATTGTCTATCTTTAGAAGGTTAGGATTAGAAGAAGTGTCTCCTACCACTGTAAACCTTCAGCTAGCTAATCAATCGATCACTTATCTAAAGAGAGTTATTGAAGATGTCTTAGTTATGGTGGATAAATTTATCTTCTCTGTTGATTACATTGTGTTTGATATGAAGGAAGAAATTCCAATCATTTTAGGTAGTCCTTTCTTAGNGAATAGAAAAATTGAGACATTAGCTACTAAGTATGAAATTAAGCATAAGATTGCCATAACATATCTTCTGCAAATGAGTGATTTAACATAAGTTTCTAATAGGGAAATCAAATGGATTTTAGAAAAAAATTGTCAATCATAGTAGGAAAGATTGGTCTTTAGAATTAGATAATGCATTATGGGCTTATAAGACTCCTTATAAACCACATATAGGAATGTCTCCATAGNATGATGCTTCTCCGGGGGTCATCAGCAGTAGCAGTGGTCCCCTCTCCACCTCCACTCCCACCACCACCACCACCACCACCACTCGCTCCATTCGAAAACTTTCCTTCCTCCGTCAATTCTTTCTGACAAAAAGGGCGAGCAATAGTCGAACAACATAAGACACCATATCCTTTTTCNCAAGAAAGGTAAGAGATTCTAGATAGGACAAAAACTAGTAGACCTTTTATTCCTTCTGTTGAGGAACTCACTAGACTTGAGATGAAGGTGCTTCCTACATACTTAAAGTATGCTTACATGGGAAAGTTATCTACATTACAAGTTATCATATCCTCAGATTTTACTCATTTGTAAGATGAGAAATTAATGGATATTCTGAGGAATTATAAGAAAGCTTTTGAATGGACTTTAGCAGATATAAAGTGGATTAGTCCCTCTATTTGTATGCATNCATGTAATTGTTTGTTTGTTTGAAAAAGAGAAAAAAAAATTAAAATTGTTTTTGTTTGTTTGTTTGTTGTGTGAAAACTTATAAGTTGAACCATTAGTTTGTGAAAGCGTAGTGCAAAACCTATAGGACTTGAACCATAGATTGTGAACTAGAGAGAACTATTAAAAAATTAGAAAACAGAAAAGGCTTCACGAACTTATAGAAAAAATGATGAACAATCAACAAATAAATGTAGATACTCAAGATATGATTAATTATCATCATAATGCACATAGACAGTTAAGGAATTATGCTAATTCTACGGCAGATGAAATTCATTTAATTATTCAAAGTTCTGCTATCGAAGCTAAGACATTTGAACTTAGGCCTGCTATTATCCAAATGGTGCAGAATAACCAATTTTGGGGAACCCCATCTAAGGATCCAAATTTACATTTAGCAAGTTTCTTAGAACTTTGCGCTATATTTGGCTATAATGGTGTGTCAAATAACGTTGTTAGACTTAGAATTTTTCTATTTTACTTATATGATAAATGTGTTTATGCTCATTAGCACCTAAATCAATCAGGACATGGGGTGACTTAGCCCAAAAATTCCTAGCTANCAAATGTATCCTAAAAAAGTTGACTCTTGATGAGTCGGTACATCACTACTCTTTAGAAGAACACAAAAATAGTCTGTACATCACTCTTTAGAAGAATCGGTAGAAGCAAGGGACTATCCTTTAGAAGAACGCAAAGATAGTCTGTACATCACTACTCTTGATGAGTCGGTAGAAGCTTTGTTAGACCAGGTTAACGAAGATGGGAAAGAGAATGCTCTATACTACATCAGTCAACATTTCATCCCTATTGAAATGAAAAATCTGTCAATCGAGAAGCATTATTTGGCATTGATATTTTCAGTTCAGGAACCCCAACTATACATGTTTGATGTGTAGAAAAGTATGCTTAATTTTATTTATATTTTGCATATTTTTATGAATAAAATTGCACTTTAAAGAAGGGTTTATGTTTTTGTAGCAGATACACTAGGTAGTGGAAGTGGAACGAAGTGGAGATGATATAGAACAACTGGATATCCAAGAGATTGGCGCCTAGGCACTAGCCATTGGGCGCCAAGGTACGTTGACGCCACTTACTTGGGTGCGTAGGCGTTAGTACACTGTTGAGCAAACAGAGGGGCTGACTTCTCGACGTTAGTCTTGTGGTGCCCATGCGCCAGTAACTGCTGGGTAGTTTTTCAGTAGTTTCTCCTCTTGACACGGGGAGTTATTTGAAAGATTAAAAACAATTCTTGAGGGAGAATTTGAGAGGATTTTTGTGGAGAAGAAGGAGAGAACAATAGAGCTTGCTGTAGGGGAGAATTAAGGATTTCGCTTAGAGAATTTGGTGAGATTTGAGAGGTGTATTATGAGAAGAGTATTCAACACAACAACAAGGGTCTATGAGAACCTAGGAGAGCATTCTTAGAGCATTATAAAGAGGAAGAAGCTAAGTATTGTGCATTTCCTTAATTGTACTTCTGTAAATCACAATTACCCAGTGGATTTGCTTTGTGTTAAAGATTTTTTGCAGTATTTTTTCCATGCTTTGTGAGTAGTCTTTTCACCTTTCACTTGTAATGATTATGTCAGTTTTGTAGGAATAGTGAAATGCTTTTAAAATTGGTTTTCAATCTTTAATATGATGAGTATTCTTCAAAGCTTCATTTACTTTTCATTCCGGCCAAGTGATTAGTTTAAATATGTGTGATCCATACTGACTCGGGAGAGCTATGGAAGAACAATTAGAATATTCAAGTTGAATTATAGGGTATGAAGCAAAAGTAAACTAGAAGGAGATGCAAATAGATAGGGAAATAATCCTTGATGAGTTCAAATTAGGTTTACAGAATTAAAATAGTTTAACCAAACTTCTTTATACACTCGAGATATGGTACATAAGAGAGTTGTTCCTATTTGTCACTTGCCACAATTTTAATTTAAGGTATTCATTTGCCTACACACTAATTATATTGTTACAAGGAAAGGTGTTTATCTATCTTGATTATTACAAATTTAAATATATTTAATAGATTTCTTGTAAAAGTAAACCTTCAATAGTAGTTTGTAATTCTGCAGAACTAGTAAGCACAACTTAAAACCAACTTTGCTTCCATTCTAAGACTAATTTTAGTAAGCTAGAACTTCACTTAAGTCTATCTGCCTCATTTGCTGTGGGATCGACATTCCAGCCTCAAAATCTGACATTACTGATATGATATGTAGACTTGCGTGAGACCCCTGCACTTAGAATTACGACGTGTCATGGTTTTAGCATTTCTACAGGATGCGTTTATCCATCAATTTTTTGGTTCTATTGTCAGGGAGCGACGGTGTAGTTAACCTAGGATAATTTTAGTTGAATCAATCAGTCATAGATTTGGAAACCTTGTATTGTAGTGTTACCATGTAATTGTTTGTTTGTTTGAAAAAGAGAAAAAAAATTTAAAATTGTTTTTGTTTGTTTGTTTGTTGTGTGAAAACTTATAAGTTGAACCATTAGTTTGTGAAAGCGTAGTGCAAAACCTATAGGACTTGAACCATAGATTGTGAACTAGAGAGAACTATTAAAAAATTAGAAAACAGAAAAGGCTTCACGAACTTATAGAAAAAATGATGAACAATCAACAAATAAATGTAGATACTCAAGATATGATTAATTATCATCATAATGCACATAGACAGTTAAGGAATTATGCTAATTCTACGGCAGATGAAATTCATTTAATTATTCAAAGTTCTGCTATCGAAGCTAAGACATTTGAACTTAGGCCTGCTATTATCCAAATGGTGCAGAATAACCAATTTTGGGGAACCCCATCTAAGGATCCAAATTTACATTTAGCAAGTTTCTTAGAACTTTGCGCTATATTTGGCTATAATGGTGTGTCAAATAACGTTGTTAGACTTAGAATTTTTCTATTTTACTTATATGATAAATGTGTTTATGCTCATTAGCACCTAAATCAATCAGGACATGGGGTGACTTAGCCCAAAAATTCCTAGCTAAGTATTTTTCACCTTCAAAGACTGCTAAATTTAGGAATGATATTACTTCATTTTGCCAATTAAAAGGTGAGTAAATATATGAGGCTTGGGAATGATTTATGGAACTTCTTCAGAAGTGCCCACATCATGCATTGCCCGATTGACTAATTATCCAAACTTTTTTACAATGGTTTAATAGAAGCTCTGAGATCTATTATAGATGTTGTCGCAGGTGGTTTGCTTATTTCCAAGCCATTCGATGAGGCTTATTCTCTGATTGAGGAGATGGACACTAAAAATTTCCATGGACCTCTAAAAGAATAAACCTAGGAAGGTAGCTAGTGTACATGATACATATGTTCTTTCCATTCTAACTTCTCAGGTAGTAGCCATATCTCAAAAGCTAGAGAATAAACCAACCTCAAGTAACTTCAATATTTGAGGAAAATTCATTTGGACAAGTGGTTAGTTCTAGTACTTTATCATTTGAGACCTTAAATCCAATTAACAGTAGACATAACAACCCTTATTCCAATTTCTATAACCTAGGTTGGAAGAACCATCCTAAATTAACTAGAACAACAATTCTAGTGGGGGAAACCAACAATGATGAAATAATTAGGCAAATCCCTTAAGAAGTTGAAATAATCAAGTTAGTACCAACTATAAACCTTTCTATCCTGCAGGATTTAACTCTAACCCCTAATTCAAAGAAAAGAAGTTATCTTGGGAGGAGGTTGTATTGCAAATGGACAATCAACTACAAAATCAAGGTGCAACTATAACGAACATAGAAAAAAAGTTGAGACAGATTGCTAATTCACTGAGCAATCGACCCGAAGGAACACATCCTAACAACACCGAGATTAACCCTAAGGAGAAGAATAGCGAGCATGTGAAAGCTGTCCAATTAAAGAGTGGAAGAGAGTTAGAGGATGTAATTCAGAAAGATTTTGAAAGAGAAAAAGATGTTGTAGAACCTGAAAAACCATTGGAAAGTGTTTTCAAAGACTTAGAGAAACTAATCTCTCCAACTTAGATTAACTTAAAAAAACCACCACTTTCAATTACTCAAAGACTCCAATAACAAAAGTTGGATCAATAATTTTCAAAATTTTTGAAAGTATTTAAGAAGCTAATTATTAATATTTATTTTGCTAAAGCTTTGGAGCAAATGCCCAGTTATGTAAAGTTCTTGAAAAAAATTCTTAACAAATATAGGAAGTTTGGAGATTATGAGATAGTTGCACTTAGAGAAGAGTGCAACACTATCATTCAGAAGAACTTCCTTAGAAACTTAAGGATCTAGGAGCTTTACTATCCCTTGTGCAATAGGAGAAAGATTTTTTGGAAAAAACTTTATGTGATCTTGGAGCAAGTATAAACTTTATGCTATTGTCTATCTTTAGAAGGTTAGGATTAGAAGAAGTGTCTCCTACCACTGTAAACCTTCAGCTAGCTAATCAATCGATCACTTATCTAAAGAGAGTTATTGAAGATGTCTTAGTTATGGTGGATAAATTTATCTTCTCTGTTGATTACATTGTGTTTGATATGAAGGAAGAAATTCCAATCATTTTAGGTAGTCCTTTCTTAGTCACTGGACGAGCCATGATAGATGTGCAAAAATGTGAATTAGCTATGAGGGTAAATTATCAATAAGTTACATTCAATGACTTAAAATCTTTAAAGCATCCTTCTAAAAGGAATGAAGATGCGTGTGTAGTAGCCATTTTTGAGAAAATTATGAAGACAAATTAGTAGAGCCATATTTGGATGATGAGGAAGTTACAAATTTTTCAGGATGAATCAACCTTATTGATTACTGATAATTCAAAATTTGTTCAAGAAAGGTTTGAGATTCTAGATAGGACAGAAACTAGTAAACCTTTTATTCCTTCTGTTGAGGAACTCACTGAACTTGAGATGAAGGTGCTTCCTACATACTTAAAGTATGCTTACTTGGGAAAGTTATCTACATTACAAGTTATTATATCCTCAGATTTTACTCATTTGCAAGATGAGAAATTAATGGATATTCTAAGGAATTATAAGAAAGCTTTTGAATGGACTTTAGCAGATATAAAGTGGATTAGTCCCTCTATTTGTATGCATTGGATCTTGATGGAAGACAATCATAAACCCCAAGCAGATTCTCAAAGAAGATTAAATCTAATTATGAAAGTAGTTAAAAATAAAATATTAAAATGGTTAAATGCACGTATTATTTATCGTATATCAGATAGTTCCTGAGTTAGTCCTATTCACTATGTTTCTAAGAAAGGAGGAGTTACGGTGAATGTTAATGAACATGTGAATTAATTCAAAATAAACATATCACTGGGTGGTATATATGTATAGATTATAGAAAATTAAATTCTGTCACGAGGAAAGATCACTTTCCTTTACCCTTTCTGGATTAGATGTTTGATAGGCTAGTTGGTCATCCGTATTTTTACTTTTTAGATAGATATTCAGAGAATCATCAGATACTTATGACTTCTGAGAATCAAGATAAGATAACATTCATAAGTCCTTATGAAACTTTTATTTTTCGAAGAATGTCTTTTGGATTATATAATACACCTGCCACATTTCAGTAGTGTATGATGTCTACTTTTTGTGACTTGATTAAGAATGGAATTGAAGTGTTTATGAATGGCTTTTTGGTGTTTGGCCCTTCATTTGATTCTTGTTTAGATCATTTGGCAAAAGTATTGAAATGATGTGAAGAATCCAATTTGGTTCTAAATTGGGAGAAGTGTCAATTTATAGTTTGGGGATGTATTATGTTAGGACATAGAATATCTAAATTAGGCATGAAAGTAGACCCAATAAAAGTGCAAGTTACTGAAAAACTGCCTCCACCTGCTATTGTGAGGGGATTTATAAGTTTTTAGGACATATTGGATTCTATAGACGACATATAAAGGTTTTTTTCCAAAATTTTCAAACATCTATGCCATATCTTAGAAAAAGGATGTTCTAATTATGAGTGCCTAAATGCCTTCAATACTCTAAAAGAGAAATTAGTCACAACTCTTATTATTGTTTCACCTGATTGGGGAAATCATTTGAAATGTATAATGCTAGTGTCTATGCTATAAGGGTAGCTTTATGATAAAGGCATACTATGCCAGTAAAACCCTTAACGACGCTCAGATAAATTCCAAAACTACTGAGCAGGAGATATTAGCTATAATATATGTTTTTGATAAATTTAGATCCTATTTGATTGAAACAAAATGTATTGTTCACACTGACCATTTTGCCATTTGATATATGATGTTATAACAGGATGTTAACCCAAGATTAATTAGATAAGCCCTTTTGATGGAAGAGTTTGAAATCGAAGTAATGGATAGGAAGCGTTCTGATACTCAAATTGCTGGCCATTTATCAAGACTATATCAGAGAGATTCATATATTTAAGAAGACTGAATCAATGAAATTTTTCTGATGAGCAAGTATTTGCTATTATTGTGTGACATATTTTGTGGTATGCTGACANTTCGAGCACGTAGGTCCTGTGCACATGGCACTAAAGTGCCGGGAGTTGAACTGGCGCCTAAACGCCAATATAAACCGATGTCAAGGTGCCACACCAAAAGAAATGGCAGCACCTTAGTACAACTATTGCGATGCCTAGGCGTTGCTCCTTCTTACTTGTCAAAATTCCTAAACCGGCCCGGATTAGGCCATTTTTGTGACACATCCTCCCCACCCTTCTTCTATGATTGAGAGGCGATACTTAGGGTTCTTCCTTCCTTTCCATTTTTTATTGATTATTGAAGCTTTGGAGAGTGAAAAACACCTCCCTAATGTAAATTTCCACTCCTTGAGCCTGCACTTCTTTTCTTCATTCAGGTACCTTTCGGGTTTTCGGAAGATTGTGAAGAAGAGGGGACTTTCGTGGGGTGAGTTTGACAGCAAATGGAAGAGGACTCTGGTGACGATGAAGAGGAGTAGATTTAATTTTCTATTTGTGGATGTATCTGCTTGTTGTTGACCTCACTTTTGTGAGGATCTTAAAAGAATATCCATAGGCCAGACATGTCTTGAGTATCCCTTTGGCTTAGGATTCTTAGACAATTCATAAAGGCCTAAGAATGATCATCATGATCATTAAGGCAAAGGGTCTACCAACATTAACTCCTTTGAACTTATCTAGGGTCTCTAAAGCCCTAAAACTAAATTAACTCTCAAAATACCCCTTTAGGGCTTCAACCACGATGACATCTTAAAATGATCAGATAAACAATGACAAACAATAATCTGGTCAAACTTTGACCTAATGGTCATTATGTTGACTATAAGGTCAATATTGACACCCAATGGTGAATTTTGAACCTTATGGTCACCACAATGGCCATTTGGTCATACATAGAACTAAATGATCACCATATGGTCAATTGGACCATCCTGGTCAACCCTGGTCAATTTTGGTCAAACCCAAGTCATACCACCAAATCTAAGGAGCCCATGACTGGACTAACCATGGCATGGTCAAGCAAGTCATCCTTGTCAACCCTGGACCTAAATTGGTCAACCATGGTCAACTTGGTGAACATTACCATTTTTGTCAAAATTAGGTCTTTTCATCATATTATTTTATTCGCTTGATTAATTAATTAAAGAAGAGTGAAATTAAAGATTATTAGACTTAGGGTTAAGTTTAAAATATTGATTTAAACCCATGGCAAGACAAAGCCATGGCCACATTAAAAAAGCATATTTTTACTCTTAAACCTTAAACCATCATATGACAAATGACTAAAGGGTCATCCATGACTCATGAAATATCCATGACATGATTAATTTTTAATAAATGACCCAAGACAAACAGATATCATAAGGGAATCATGAAGGGAACAATGAGGTGGCATTCCCTCATGAATCATTAAAAATAGATGTGGTGAGCTCATCCCTCACCTCCACCATTCCCCAATGAAGAAGACACTCATATAAACCCTACCCCTCTCATGATTAGGGCAATCATGAGCATGACATAAAAAATGATGAAGAGGAGGGGTATGTGTCACCCCATCTTCAAGATAATTAATTAACCAACAAAGCTTACGTGGGGAAGGTTGATTCAAACCATTTGAGCTGTTATATCCACCTCATGAGCTACCTAATGGAAGTAAGATCAGATAAAAATCCAAATTTTGCATTCATGGAACCTCATGATGGAAAGCTTGGAAGGACTCAAACATGGTTATCTCCAAGCCCTAATCTTATCCTCAATTATCTTGAGGATATTATCTTCCTCCTCGAATAAAACCTGAGCTCAACCATGGCCATGAATAGCTATAAAAGAGCTAGCCCGAAAGCTCCCATGAGAAGAGGACCAAAAGATGCACTACCCAATCCTTGAGACACCCTAGAGAGAAAATTGTTGCCAACAAC
Organism: Phalaenopsis hybrid cultivar; assembly: GCA_002079205.1. NCBI lineage: Eukaryota > Viridiplantae > Streptophyta > Magnoliopsida > Asparagales > Orchidaceae > Phalaenopsis > Phalaenopsis hybrid cultivar. The sequence continues at coordinate 20,788 of JXCR01119136.1, forward strand.
CTAAGGAGTTGAACCCCCATTGTTTCAGCCTTTGGCCTCCATTTCTCTCTTCCAATTTTACTTCCCAAATCCAGGACAGTTTTTGGGCTTCAGTTTTTCATTTAACTTCTCAAATTGATTTTAATTATTGTTCCTCAAGTTTCTTTCTAAATCCAATATTCTTCTTTTGGTATTTTTAATTTACATATTATTATTATTATCCTTAAAATTCATAAGAAATGGATCTCTATATGATAATTCTTGGTCTCTAAATTTTGAGTTGGATTCTCTCTAGATGATTCAGATCCTAGATCAAATTCCATTGGGACATTCTTCTATCTCAAGTTATCTTCTAATTCATCCCATTGGTACTGATTATATGGTAGAGGAGGTCTTTCTATATTTAACTTGGTTGATGAAATAGGTTATTCTAATTCCTTAGGAATTTCTTCCATTGGTTTTTTAATCTCTATATCCTTATTTCTAAATTCAAGGTACTTTTGAAATATATCCTCCAATTATCTTCTAATTTTTAGTTTGATATATTTATTGTGCTCACCATTATTCTCCTTATGGTTTATCTCAGGGTCATAAAGTAAAATATCTGGAGGATTAATATTAATTGAGTCAACAAAATGCCCCAATTGGTTTTCTATATTCCTTATAGTAGCCCCTTGACTTTTCAACTGACTTTCTATTGGATGAACAAACTCTTCTATAGACATCTCCATCTCCTCATATGGTAAGTTAGAGTTAAATGCAAAAGGAAAAGAATGTCTAAAGTTATAATTTTCTTGATTATTCCAATTACCTAAAGGATCATCTTGATTGTAATCTCATGATAGGTNAATATACCTACTTTTAAGAATTTACAACTTCTATTTTATTAGCTACTCCATTTAGAGAAGTGAATTTATATATAAAATCTTGTGATAGATGTCAGAGAGTAGACAATATTTCTAAGCGCGTGAAATGCCATTAAACTTTATTTTAGAGATTGAGATTTTTTATATTTGGGGTTTAGACTTTATGGATCCCTTTGTACCATTATTAGGAAATATATATATTTTTATAGTTGTGGACTATGTTTAAAAAAGGATTGAGGTTGCGACTCTTCCAAATTATGTTGCTCAAAGTATAGCTAAATTCTTAAAGAAGAATATATTTAGTAGATTTCGTATGTCTGGAGTGATCATTAGTGATGGAGGGAGCCACTTTAGAAATAGAAAAATTGAGACATTAGCTACTAAGTATGAAATTAAGCATAAGATTGTCATAACATATCTTCTGCAAATGAGTGATTTAACATAAGTTTCTAATAGGGAAATCAAATGGATTTTAGAAAAAACTTGTCAATCATAGTAGGAAAGATTGGTTTTTAGAATTAGATAATGCATTATGGGCTTATAATATTTCTTATAAACCACATATAAGAATGTCTCCATAGATGCTGATATTCGGAAAAGCTTGTCATTTACCAATAGAATTAGAATATAAAGCTTATTATGATGTTTAGAATTTAATTATAATATGAATGAAGCTGGTGAGAAAAGATTATTGCAGTTAAATGAAGTCAAGAAAATTAGATAAGAATCTTGTGAAAATGCTAAGATTTATAAAGAGAAAATGAGAAAGTGACGTGATCAAAAGCTTCTTAGGAATGATTTCTAACATGGATAGGAGGTTTTACTATATAATACATGATTGAAATTATTTCCTGAAAGCCTATGTCCAAGTGGTCAGGTTCATTTAATGTTGTTAAAGTTTATACTTTTCGTACAATTGATATTAAAGATCCAAGGAATGGTAGGGTATTTAAAGTGAATGGATATATACTTAAAACCTACTTAGGAGGAGAAAGACCATTGATAAATGAGGTCTTAATGTTGATTCGACTTTTGTATATATCTGGATTCGTCGGGCTGATGACGTTAAACAAAACACTTATTGGGAGCCAACCTAAGTTTGTATTTATTTTTAGTGTGTAGTGTTTATTGTTTTTTGTGGTGTGGATTGTTGGTATTTGTGTGTTGATATTTAGGTTTTTGAGTGTTTTGATTTAATTAGGATTGTGTGGATTGAGGAAGGTGAAATCTTAGTATTTTCATTGTGATTGAACTTTAGGATGTTCTTTTCATTGAACTATCAGTGGTGTATACTTTATTGAACAATAGTAATTAGGGTTGGCAACACATACGCTAATAGTGAACGTGTTATCTGTTCCTAAATATATTTACAAAAATATCTATAAGCATCCGGCGGTTAAAAGAAAAGAGATTCTGTTGGAGATGAGGAAGTGGAGAAGGGAGATGTGATGAGAAGGAGGATGAGTGATCCTTGTTTATCTTTAGTGTTTATTTGTTTATTGATGTGATGAAGGACTTGGGGAGGATCACAATTTAAATGACCAAGGTCAAATCTAGCTCGAGCACGTAGGCCCCTGTGCACATGGCACTAAAGTGCCGGGAGTTGAACTGGCGCCTAAACGCAAATATAAACCGATGTCAAGGTGCCACACCAAAAGAAATGGCAGCACCTTAGTACAACTATTGCGATGCCTAGGCGTTGCTTCTTCTTACTTGTCAAAATTCCTAAACTAGCCCGGATTAGGCCATTTTTATGACACATCCTCCCCACCCTTCTTCTATGATTGAGAGGCGATACTTAGGGTTCTTCCTTCCTTTCCATTTTTTATTGATTATTGAAGCTTTGGAGAGTGAAAAACACCTTCTTAAGGTAAATTTCCACTCCTTGAGCCTGCACTTATTTTCTTCATTCGGGTACCTTTCGAGTTTTCGGAAGATTGTGAAGAAGAGGGGACTTTCGTGGGGTGAGTTTGACAGCAAATGGAAGAGGACTCTGGTGACGATGAAGAGGAGTAGATTTAATTTTCTATTTGTGGATGTATCTGCTTGTTGTTGACCTCACTTTTGTGAAGATCTTAAAATAATATCCATAGACCAGACATGTCTTGAGTAACCCTTTGGCTTAGGATTCTTAGACAATTCATAAAGACCTAAGAGTGATCATCATGATCATTAAGGCAAAGGGTCTACCAACATTAACTCCTTTGAACTTATCTAGGGTCTCTAAAACCCTAAAACTAAATTAACTCTCAAAATACCCCTTTAGGGCTTCAACCATGATGCCATCTTAAAATGATCAGATAAACAATGACAAACAATAATCTGGTCAAACTTTGACCTAATGGTCATTATGTTGACTATAAGGTCAATATTGACACACAATGGTGAATTTTGAACCTTATCGTCACCACAATGGCCATTTGGTCATACATAGAACTAAATGATCACCATATGGTCAATTTGACCATCCTGGTCAACCATGGTCAACTTAGGTCAAACCCAAGTCATACCACCAAATCTAAGGACCCCATGACTGGACTAACCATGGCATGGTCAAGTAAGTCATCCTTGTCAACCCTGGACCTAAATTGGTCAACTTGGTCAAACTTGGTGAACAGTACCATTTTTTTGTCAAAATTAGGTCTTTTCATCATATTATTTTATTCGCTTGATTAATTAATTATTTAATTAATTAAAGAAGAGTGAAATTAAAGATTATTAGACTTAGGGTTAAGTTTAAAATATTGATTTAAACCAATGGCAAAACAAAGCCAAGGCCACATTAAAAAAACATATTTTTACTCTTAAACCTTAAACCATCATATGACAAATGATTAAAGGGTCATCCATGACTCATGAAATATCCATTACATGATTAATTTTCAATAAATGACCCAAGACAAACAGATATCATAAGGAAATCTCGAAGGGAATAATGAGGTGGCATTCCCTCATGAATCATTAAAAATAGATGTGGTGAGCTCATCCCTCACCTCCACCATTCCCCAATGAAGAAGACACTCATATAAACCCTACCCCTCTCATGATTAGGGCAATCATGGATAAAAAATGATGATGAGGAGGGGTATGTGTCACCCCATCTTCAAGATAATTAATTAACCAACAAAGCTTACGTGGGGAAGGTTGATTCAAACCATTTGAGCTGTTATATCCACCTCATGAGCTACCTAATGGAAGTAAGATCAGATAAAAATCCAAATTTTGCATTCATGGAACCTCATGATGGAAAGCTTGGAAGGACTCAAACATGGTTATCTCCAAGCCCTAATCTTATCCTCAATTATCTTGAGGATATTATCTTCCTCCTCGAATAAAAACTGAGCTCAACCATGGCCATGAATAGCTATAAAAGAGCTAGCCCGAGAGCTCCCATGAGAAGAGGACCAAAAGATGCACTACCCAATCCTTGAGACACCTTAGAGAGAAAATTGTTGCCAACAACCTAAGGAGTTGAACCCCCATTGTTTCAGCCTTTGGCCTCCATTGCTCTCTTCCAATTTTACTTCCCAAATCCAGAACAATTTTTGGGCTTCAGTTTTTCATTTAACTTCTTAAATTGATTTTAATTATTGTTCCTCAAGTTTCTTTCTAAATCCAATATTCTTCTTTTGGTATTTTTAATTTACATATTATTATTATTATCTTTAAAATTCATGAGAAATGGATCTCTATATGATAATTCTTGGTCTCTAAAATTTGAGTTGGATTCTCTCTAGATGATTCAGATCCTAGATCAAATTCCATTGGGATATTCTTCTGTCTCAAGTTATCTTCTAATTCATCCCATTGGTACTGATTATATGGTAGATGAGGTCTTTCTATATTTAACTTGGTTGATGAAATAGGTTATTCTAATTCCTTAGGAATTTCTTCCATTGGTCTTTCAATCTCTATATCCTTAATTATAAATTCAAGGTACTTTTGAAATATATCATCCAATTATCTTCTAATTTTTACTTTGATATATTTATTGTGCTCACCATTATTCTCCTTATGGTTTATCTCAGGGTCATAAAGTAAAAAATCTGGAGGATTAATATTAATTGAGTCAACAATATGCCAGTTGGTTTTCTATATTCCTTATAGTAGCCCCTTGACTTTTCAACTGACTTTCTATTGGATAAACAAACTCTTCTATAGACATCTCCATCTCCTCATATGATAAGTTAGAGTTAAATGCAAAAGGTAAAGAAGGTCTAAAGTTATAATTTTCTTGATTATTCCAATTACCTAAAGGATCATCTTGATTGTAATCTCATGATAGGTTTCCTCCTTCATAATTGTTATTCCAGTTAAAATTGGAAGGAATCTAGCAGCCTGGGTTGTAGTAATCAAAATAAGGATTATTTGAGTGATTACCTATCTCATTCATAATTTTAAAAGAGTAAGTGTCAACCCAATGTCCAAATGAGTTTTCTTCAATGAATAAAGGTTCTTGAGGTTGACACATCCCATAATGATCCAACTTTCTTGAAATATGTACAACCTGAGAAGTGAAAATATTCAGCATATTATCTTCATAATAATTCATCATTTCTACAACAACTTCTGAAGATCTTTTCAGTTTCCTAATTCTCCTAACAATTATCTTTATTTTTGAGACGTACGATTCATGGTCTGTAGCTCTTGAACTACACATATAAATCTAGAGAGTTAACTAATAGATAGATATCAAGTGTGTGAAACNCTACAACCTGAGAAGTGAAAATATTCAGCATATCATCTTCATAATAATTAATCATTTCTACAACAGCTTCTGAAGAACTTTTCAGTTTCCTAATCCTCCTAACAATTATCTCTATTTTTGAGACGTATGATTCAAGGTCTGTAGCTCTTGAACTACACATATAAATCTAGAGAGTTAACTAATAGATAGATATCAAGTGTGCGAAACACAAAAAAATATTTTTGGTATTTTTAAATTTTCTTATATTTTAAAAATGAACACACAAAAATTAAATACACTATATAATAACACTAAAATTTCCAAATATATGTCTTGCAAATTCAACTAAAAATTCTCCTAATGTTCTTACCGAAGCTTCCCGACAACGGTGCCAAAAACTTGACCCAACCTATATTTATGCAATAATTTAGCTTCTAAAAGATGACCCAAAACTTGACCTGAATTTATATTTAGTGGCTAGTACGCAAAAACAAAATGTTATAAAATTTAGAAAATATTTTACACACTAGGGGTACTACGAAGTATATGTATCGTTTAAAGTAATATATGATTTTTTTTTAAAACTCAGAGTATTGATCTCACAGAGAAGCAAGATAAGAAATCTCTTAGGCTAATTCTAGTATACTATTATCATGTTTTAATTTGGAATATCGATTAAAGTAGTTTTTTCTAACAAAAACTATTACTAAATGAAAATCTTAATTTTAAAGATAACTTATCTGGATTAATTGGTTCAGAGAATTTCGAGATGTTAAAGAATACCCTTCTCGTGTGATGACTTAGATAATGTACATAAGTGAAATGCTTAAAATATAATGTTGTAGTGACAAATAGGAGTATACCTATTCTTTACTTTTTTTGATTATGTAAATAACATTAGATAATCTAAAGTTGGTGTCGACCTGTATAGTAGTGCTGGGAAGGTTCTAGTCTCTCACTCCTAGATTACCCACTGTGCCCTCTTGATAGGTTACTACCATTGACCATTAGTTCCAATCTTTAGACCAAAGTGATAAAAGAATATAGATGTCACCTTAGGAATATCCATTCTAAGCCCATCAAATTTTATCTCCCTATTTATTTTCACTCCACCTCAGATAATCGTCACTGCTCTTTCCAAAGTGAAATGTGATACTCATTAGTTGGAGAAATCTTAGCCCTCTTAAGTTTATAATTTTCTCAACAAATTTTAACAATACAAGTGATCAGTTTGCAAAGTAAATTGAAAGTCATTGAAAAGACCATCACATTTATGAAATAAGAGAATTCCTAAGCAAATCTAAGTTCCTAAACATGTATCTAATTCATTGCAAAAGAAAATTAAAATGAAGAAAATAACATAAGCGATAAAAGAATTGATAGAATTATGTAATAAACTAAGTGCCAACAAGGCACATATGTCATCCTACCCTCTTTCAATCATATACGTAAGTTTAGTATTCTACTAGTTTTATGCAACTATCTGTCACCCAGAAGCTTCTAATAGAAACACATCATGAATTATATTTCCTTAAAAGTTACATTGCCACCCATACTATTTCAAAATAGCCAACCAAACAATGTGAGTGCACTCTAGTTGCGAGATCACGTCTCTCCCGAGTCTTAGTTTCACTTACAACAGATTTTAACATAACATATTGCCACTTAAGTTATGTCAATGAAGTGAAGGAGATATTATTCATCACATTAAAATAGAAACAATTCTGTTATAAAATAAATTTTCCTACACATGTCACTACATCATATTAGAAGAAAAGAGTAAAGAACACGACTTACGAAGCATGGATAAAACATAACAAAAAACTTTATTTAAATCAAAGAAAATCCATTAAAAAGTGTTTACAACAATTACAAGATAATGAAAAATACAATACTTAGTTTTTTCCCTCTGAAAGAAAGATAAAAGACATCTCCAACAAAGTATCCTACCGATCCATGCGCCGTTCATACTTCTTAATCATATCTCTCAAAATCCCTCACCAATCTCTCCAGAAAAAAAAGAAATCTACGTCTCCATAAACTCACACCAATCTCTCTAAAATCCTTTTAAAAATTTTCCTAAAACACCCTCATAATTACTTCTCATGAGAGGCGTCGACCCCCTTATTTAAGGAGACACAAAAACCCCTCTTTTCTCCAAGAGTCACATCTCTTCATTCAAAAGACACATCCTTTCATTGTATGACAACTAGAGCCTTTCAAAACATCCTGGAACCACAAAAAATTGTCTAAAACTTCCCCTGGATGGTTTCTAGAGTCTGTGCATCATTTTCGGTGCCTATGCGCTAGTTTTGGGTGCCTAGGCGCCACCTTACAGACAGCTCCACCGTTTCGCTCCGTTTCAGCTTTGTTTCACTCTGTTTTAGCTCTATTGTGCTCCAAATTGATATATGTACAAGATAGACATGAAAATAACTTTTCTTTAAAGTGTAATTTTATTCAAAAGTATGTGATAAATGTAAAGGAGATTAAGAATAGAAAGATATATCAAAATGTGTCAGGTAAGAATTTTCTTCCTTGTTCTATTTGACTTCTAAATGACATCGTTTTTGCTTCATTTTTGCTAAAAGTCCATTACTTGTACCTAAAGATAAAAATATGCAAAATAATTTCCTTTAAAAGGTAATATCATTAAAAATGTACATAAAATGATCATGAAATGTGTACTAAAAATATGTAATGTTTAGGTAGAACAACGACATACCCACCTCGGGTCAGTGCCTAAATGACACACCCACCCATATGGGTAACTAACTCTATGATACATCCACCATCCTATTCACTGCCTCCACGACACACTTACACTCCGGGTCATTGTCTCCATGGTACATCCACCCCTACATGTCACTGCTTCCATGACACACCCACTCTTTGGGTCACAGCCTCTATAACATACTCCTTTCCATTTGTGTTATATTTTTTACTTGCACTACTCTGCACTGTCAACACACTCGTCATTGGTATATGATGCGTAGGCTGTTAGAACTAATAGCAAATATGCAGTTCAATCTCAATAAAAATAAATTCAATATAAGTAGTTTTATTTCTTAAAATCTCTAAGTTGCCAAACCTGTAATAATAACGCAAGTATACGTATTTCTTAAGTAATAAAAAACTAATGAATTCCTAAGTATCGATCCCACGTGGAGTTGGAAATTCTTATGTTTTTAACGTAAAACACAATATTCAAACTATAAAACTTAAGTAAGCAAAACAAATCTAAAGGAAATTTAATGTGTGTTAAATGAGATACAGTTAAAAGAACTAAGTTAACTAAACTAATTGCTAAACTTCAAAAGTTAAATTATAAAGACTAAACAAAGTTTTTAAATGAAGAGTTCAAATCTAAGAAAGCATCCTTTCCATTTACATTGAATTTATGGAATTTAAAGAAAATAAAATCATTTAAAATACATATATAAAATTGTATTGTGTCAAATAGAAGCAATCATATTCTTTACCATCTGAGAGTGCATAAAGCACGTTGACTAATCTAGAGTTTTGTCTCTAAATTCATGGTTAGGTTAAGAGGATAATAGTTATCACTCCAGAACTCTCACTTCTCCCTCACTTAAGAGCTAACAATCTCACTTTAGTTTTCAAGCGATTGGACAAAATTGAGAATTTTAATCTGTCACCTTAAAATCTCCAATTTTGTGTTCATCAAAATATATTTCTCTATTTATTTGCACGTAACCCCATGAATTACATTCTCACCCATGAAAATAAATGTGACTCTTACCTTGTTGTAGAAAGTAAAGCCCTTTCACATCATATGTTTCTCAACAAACTTTAATCTTCCAATTGGCCAGATAGAAAAGTAAATGAATATCAGAGTTTGAATCATCACAATTTATTGACATTTAAACCTTACAAAAAAAAACTAATTCTTCACAAAACCATATCTCATTGTAGGGAGGAAGAATAAGACCACTACTCAGAATTCACGAGAAGGATACACCAAAACATGAATTATATATATAAAAACAAGTTTACAAAACAAAGAAAGAAAAGAACACAACTTATCTCATACTCCTTCCCAAGCAAATCCCTAGAATTTCCCTTTAATCACTTTCTCTCTTTACAATCACACTCAATTCTCTCTTAGAAGTGTAATGAAGAAGAAATCTCTCGCATTCCCTCTTCTTTTACAACCCTAGAAGAAAATTCTCTCTTCTCAAAGACTTTTTTCTCACACCAAAACCTTCCTTTCTATCTCATGCAGCACTTTCTTCTCTAGTCTTCTCTCATTTTTAATTAGGACCAGCCTTCTTTCAAACGGAATTCAAAATTTCTTCCATTTCCCCCCTCAAAAGTCACATCTTATAACACCAAGTGATAAGTCCCTTCATCCAAGAGACGTATCTCTTCATTAAAGAGCCTTCCAAAGTGTCTAGATGCATTAAACCACTCTATGAGACGTTTGAATTGTTTAGAACCTTCAAGACTACTAAAAAATAGTCACAAACAGCCTTACTCCATCTTAATTCATCTCTAGCGCTTCTGGCGCCCCTTCTATGTAAAATGGCACCTCTGGCGCCAGTTTTTTATGCTTCTAGCACCAGCTCTCTGGAAAATGGCGCCTCAGGCATCAAGATCATGAAAATCTCCATTTTGGCTCCAAATTTTCCCATTTGTGCTACTTTTTGCTCCAAATGTCTAAAATTAATATTCATACAATAAAAATATGAAAACATCCTTCTTTAAAATGTAATATTACCAAAATAAGCATAAAATGTATACATAAAATAGTACATTATTTTGGTGTATCAGTATATGCCACTGTATACTAGTGACGAATGTTTGTTTTCTCGTAACAACACCCTACACTATCATGTTACACTGGGTCATGTTGTATTTTCATGTGCATTTTTTGATCACCTCTATTATGAAGCTGGCTCGTTAGTTTATTGACCCTCTGTTGGTCATGATGTGACAACTAGTATTCTTGGCGAGGATGTCTTGATGGCCAATACTATCAATCACACACTGGGCAGGCAAGTGTATGTTGTGCTAAGGTTCCAATGGGTCTACTAGGTGCCACTCAGGCTCTCTATTTCTTTGAAACTATTTTAGAAGTATAAAAACTTACATATTTTTATTACTTTATGCATCATGTTTTCAAAATATATTTTAAAATTACTTGCGTCCCTATTTTTTCCCATACAAGCTCAAACTTTTAAAAATTTTCCATAAAAATTGCATATAGTGGCACCTCTTAGAATCAATGTATCCTTAGGGCGGGGTCGAAGATGGTGACCCCATCAAAACGTATGTCAACCTTCTGACATAACCCTACACTCACTTATTTGATGCTTTAGGATAATATGTTTCATGGTGTGATAAGTTAAGGACTAGGATGTTAGGTAGTCATTTTCAGTTTCCTGGCTATAGTTGTTTGTTAGCTTAGGTACTCTAGCCAAGCATCACCTTTTGTAATTTTGGTGTGCTTGCATGCTTACCAATTTTGAGATATTTACAGTAGTATATTAACTCGATCTTCTTACAGAGAGTCATGCCTAAAACAAAGACTCACATGTGTAACAGTGAGGAGCAAGTAATGATTATGGCTAACTCTTTTCTATAGGTGCCTCTAAGCTCCTCTTATCACACATGACTCATATGCATTGCATGTAGGTAGCCTTTTCCACTAACCTTATTTTATCTAGGACAACTCCTTTTTTTACTCTTTATGTGCTTTTTAAAATCCTACAAGAGTCTTATATTAGAAATAAGGCACAAACATGGGTTCCAAGGTGTCAGGTAATCAAAACCACATGACGAAACCAAGAGCTACTTGCTTGTGTCCCGTACCCTAATTCTAAATCTCATTTATGTATAGAATTAGGACCAGATATGTACTTATGCAGTGTCTGACCACCTTTTTCAATTTTTGGGACATGTTGTCAACCCAGCTGCAACCGGTCTTTTATATTTTGGCTTTGGCTTGCTTTATTGTTTTTCTTGCATGCCCGTGTGCTTGAAATTGCTTTTGCCTTTTTTACTTTGTGATTTTGTTTGGTAATTATGGGAATTACTTAGGCTCTCTAATGACTTGGAATTCTAAACTTTCTACAAAAGTTTAAAAATAAAATTTTGAGACTTCTAAATTTAGGCTTATGATCCCCGAAAATATAGTTGTGTAAAAATTATAAAGTTAACTCCTCTTTACAACGGTGCCAAAAACTTGGTGTGATATTTTATGAATAAGAATGTTAAGCACTTAATGTAGGGATTCTACGTAAGTATACATATCGTTATCAAGTAATATAAGACCTTTTATTTAAGCCCCAAATATCGATCCTACGATGAATGTTTAAATTTGAAATGATAAATTAACTAGGAAATTCATAGAAATAAAACAAAATTACTGTCACTAATTTTGAATGTTTGAGATACTATCAGAACTAAATTATTAACTACTAGTAAAAATTTTAATACAAAGTTTAAAATAGTAACTACTAAACTATGTTTATATGATGAAGTTTTCTAATATGAAAAAGCATATTTCCCACTACAATGAGTTTTTGGTAAAATGAGATGAGATAAATGGTTTAAATATGTATTGTGCCAAATATGAGAAATTTTAATTTTCTACCCTGATTCGGTGTTATAGAAAATCATTGACTAATCACAAGTTTAGTTCCTAAATCCGTGGATAAGCTAGGAGGATACTGGCTCTCACTCCAGAGCTCCCACTTCCATTCCCCTGAAGGCTAACACTCGCTTTAGTTCTTAAACACTAAGACAAAATTGGGCATTTTAGTCTGTCACCCTAAAATCTCCAATTCTACGCCCAACAATATATATTTCCCTATTTATTTGCACTTAATTCCATGAATGATATACTCTTTCATGAAATTATTCTCACTTTATTGTAGAAATCATACTTCATTTCTAGGATCATATGTTTCACAACATATTTTAACAACTCAATTGGTCAAATCGAAAAGTAAATTAAGAATGAAGTTGAAAAACCATCATAATTTATTTTATATTCTAACATTGGCACATCCAAATTATCTCTTCATTTCACCATATCTCAGAATAGGGAGAAAGATAAAGGAAACTACTCAGACTTCATGGAAAAGATAAAACAAAACATAAATTTTATATATAAAAGAAAGTTCATACAATAATAATAAACAAAGACTTATCTGAAACTCTTTCTCAAAGCAAATCCCTTGTAGCCTCTCTTAGGAAATTTAGGAAGAAGAAATCTCTTACTTCTCTCCCTCTCCAACACTCTTAGAGAAGAATTCACACTTAAAATTCACTACAAAAACTCAAAACTATACAAAAAATAAATGACTAATAGACTCTAAGTGGCTGTAAGGAATGTGGAATAGCGTGGAAGAGAGTGGAAAGCGGTTGAAGGGTGCGAAGGGGGTCTTTTTTTAATCAATTTCTGCTCTAAATAGAGCATAATGTCAGTTTTCCAATAGGTGCATCCAAAAATTCTTCAAAAAGCGTCCAAATTAGTGAAACCTTTTAGAAATAGGGCTTGCACCGATACTGGCGCCATCGACTCAAGTGGCCCGTGAATTAATTATGTGCTCTTTGTCAAATGGCGCTGTCGGCACTGAAGAAAATCTGGCTACATTCTGTAGGTATGCATCGTCAGCGTCCATCCTCACGCCGTCAGCGCTAAGTATTTCTTCAAAAAATGTCATCTTGACTCTAAATTCCATTCTTTTTGCTTCATTTTTTCTTCAAGTCCTAAAAATCAACAATTTGCAATAAAACATGAAAAATATCTTCTTTTAAAGTGCAATATCACAAAAAATGAGTATAAAATATATGTCAAAATATACATGTTTTTTTAGTTTATCAGCTTAAAATATTCATGATTTTCAAAACTGCTTTTACTTTCTTGCATGACCTTCAAGCCATATTTTAAATGAGCTACATTGCATGGCTATATCCCCCATCATACTAATAGGACCTTCACACTTAGGACTTGAATAGATAATTACATCATTTTGCATGTCTTGAGTAGAAGTCCTCGTGCTTCTTCATCCCGACTGGCCAAACAAAAGTTTTATACTTAGGTGGTTGTTGATGCACCTAAAATATAATGTTTTTAGACACATTTTTAGACCTATTTTTGAGATATTACACTTTAATGAAAAGTATTTTTGTGTTTTTCTTGCAGATACAAGTAAAAATATAAAAAAAATGCTTAAAGGAGTGAAAAATGATCAAATTTGGAGCAAAAATGTGAAAAATTGTGCAAAAGAGTTTTGGCGCCTAAGCGTCGGATTTGACGCTTAAGCTCCGATTAAACAAAGAAGGCTACGCCTAAGCTCCGAGACCCCGCGCTTAAGCGCTAGTGGCAGTTACTAGACAAGTAAAATCAATTTTCACGATTTTCTAAGAGGTTTTTGAGGCACCCATTGACTTAATTGGTGGTTGTAACCACCATGGACAAAAATTATCATGAAAGGATGCGTCTCTTGGGAAAATACATCAAATCAAGACACATTTTGAAGAGATCCCAAAGCACCTCTTGGAAAACTAGAAAAGAAAGAAGATAAGACTTAGAAAAGTGTCCTGAAAATATTGACAAGTTTTGAAAATTCTTCTCTGGGGAGTTAGTTCAGAGAGATTTTCATGAACCACTTTTTATTTACTTTATCCTTTTTGTTATTTTATTTGAGTGATTGTAAAAGAGAAGAGATTCAAAGGAACTTTAAGAGTTTGTTGGAGGACTTGAGATAAGTTTTTATCTTTTTGTTTTAAACTACTTTTGGTTTTAATCGAGACTTGTTGTTGGTTTGAAAATGATTTCTTCTTTTAAACGAAAGTGTGGTTTTGTTTTTACCATGGAGTCTGAGTAGTTTTCTTTATCTTTCTTCTTAAAATGATAAGTAATTAAGTTTTGGATGAAAGTTGTGGAGAGTATTGATCTTTAATGTTGGAAGAAGTTGTGATGATTTAAATCCATGCACTTCATTTACTTCTTGATTTGAACAATATGTTAAAATTTGTTGTGAGAACATGTAAGAACCGAGCTGGTATTTTCTCAGTCAACAATTGGAAAGAATCACATGAGGTTGTATGAATGAGAATGTAGTTCATATGATTAAGTGCAAATAAACAGGGAAATATTCATTGATGGGTGTAGTGTTAGAGAACTTTAAAGTGACAGGTTAAAGCTAACAACTTGATTTATTGTTTTAGGTTCTGATACGAGAATGTTAGCCCCCAGGTGGTGGGAATCGAGGGAACTCTAAAGTGAGAGCTGGTATCTTCTATGCCTAGCCAACCTTCAGAACTATTCAAACTTTAAATTAGCCAATGTTCTTTATAACATCTCTAGTAAGGTTAAAGAAAATTATTGCTCTTATTTGACATAACACAATTTGCATACTTCACAACATAATTCCTATACTTATTACTGATTCATGATAAGTAGAAAAATATTTTCATATTAAGTACTTTTCTTCTACAAAAACTTTAGTTATCTTTTAACTGTTTCGTTAAAATATCAAAAATACCAAAAATATTTAAATTTTAAATTCATACAAAAATCATTTTTAGTTTAAATAATTATGTTTTTAAAAATAGAAAAAACTTTCGAAAAAGTGCATATTGCATAATCTTTACTGTGGTTTTGATATTCAGGTCTTAACAAAAAAGTCTCATATTACTTGATAACAATAAGTATACTTGCGTAGTATCACAATATAAATATAAATATATATATATATATATATTAAAAAGTTAAATTTTTTATTTTTTTTAGGATCAAGTTTTTGGTTTTGTTGCAAAATAATGAAATTCAAGTAAAAAAACCATCAGAACTATTACTATGCTGTGCATAAGCATTGAGTCGGGACAAGTTTTTGGCGTCGTTGTCGGGGAGGAAAACTAAGTAAATTTCTATTTTTAGAAAGTCTTATTTAAACTTTAAATATTGTATATTTTATTTTATTTTATTTTATTTCATGTTAGTGTATGTGTAGTTCAGGTTCTGAAGGACTAGTGCCCTACGATTCNCTTTACCTAAAAGAAGAACACACAAATACCTTCCATTAAAGTGCAATATCTCAAAAATAGGTATAATAATGCGTCTAGAAATACTATATATTTTAGGTGTATCAAAATCCCCCAAACTTAAAATATTACTTGTCCTCAAGTGACACTTCAATCTTTAAAAACTAAATAAGTATGATATGTATATGAGTTTCTTTAGGAGTTATTAAAATTTAGATTTAGAAATATAGTAGTTTAATTTAGAAAAAAATATTCAAGAATTGAGAGCAACTTAAAGTTTAGAAATTCTTAATGTTAAGAAAGATGAAAATATGAGTTCCTATCTAATTCAGAAATATTGTAGATTTTTTAAATTTAGAAATTAGTCCTTTTACTTTCTCTACTTAATTTTTTTTTAAATAATTTTACTTACTATATTATATCCCTAAGCTTAAGAATTTCTCAAGTCTTATACCTTAAAAAGATCAAATGTGGAACCGATTTTTGATTAGGCACTTATCCTCAAGCTTCTCCTCCTCCCTAAACTTTTTCTCTTTTACTTTTTCTTTTTCTTTTTCTTCTCTTCTTTTTTTCTCTTTTTTTTTCTTTTCTTTTTCTTTTCTTTCTCAAGCAAGGATTACCATATCTGGACATGCCTTTAATAATTTTGAATTCCACTTGTCCTTTCCTAAAGCAAAGTTTTGATATAAGTCTTTTACTTATAAATATAATAATAATTTTCAAAATTATTTTAATAAAAAAATTTAAGTATGAAAGATAAAAGTCTAAATTATATAAAATTTTCAAAAATACAATTTTTCTTACTAAAGATAGTTAAACTATATTAAACATTTTATACACTAAAACTTTTAACTTAATAATTTTCTTATTACTAAAAAAATTCAACTAAATTTTCTTACTCATTTCTAAAATCAAATTTTACTTCCCTAATATAACTTTATATACATAATCATTTTTTTTCTTTTCAAATGAAATTCAGTTGTAGCACATTTGAGAACAAATAAAATTTCATTTTTGAAAATATTTTTCATCCCCCCCAATATTAAATTTTTAACAGATTAAATCGTTTAGCATCAGATATATATATAAGCAAGAATGAAAATTTAAAATAACATGCTAACAAGAATTTTTAAACCCTAGTGATACAAGTATAAAAACTAAAAAAACCTGGAGTAAAATCAATTTTGATCAAATTTTCTAATATTTTCATTTCAATTCAGCATGTAGAGATTCAATAGACTTCTAAGCAGTGGGTATAAACATAAAAGCAAACTAACACACTAACTTTGACTTCACAATCTCAACATAAAAGCAAATACACAAACATGATAAAAGAAATATACAAGGAAGCAGTTTCTGAAATTTAAATTTAAGATCTAAGTTAGCAAGATTTTTAATCTTTTCAAAAGACAGAATTAAGTAAAGTTCTGAGCTAACTAAATCAATAAACTCACAATAGTTACTACCCTAGAATTTAAAAATAGAATATTAACTGACACAAACATCACAACAACAATAAATAAAAAAAATCCAAAACACAACACATAATCTAAATCAACACACAGATGCAAATGTAGGAGTACCAAGACCACATAGTCCTCAACATTATACAAACATAAAAATCTCTCAGTTTTACTCCCCATCTTTTGAATCACCTCTATACCATTTTTCTGCAGGAACATAATCAAGATATCAAGGATATGGAGGAAATTGCACTCCTGGGTCACCTCTAATTAGGCTCTCCAAGGAGGAGTGGAATTTCTCTTCATAATCACTCTTTCTTCTATTATATTTATCAGTGTGAAATGCAAAATGCTCTAAATTCTGAACTTTATCAGTGATAAAGTTAATATTGTCCATCATCTTCTGTAATAATGCGTCTCTGGTCTCAGTAGACTCACCTTTAGATATAGAAGCATGTGAGGTAGAGGTAGCAAACGTCTCCATTCCATAACTCATATAAACTCCTCCTCTCTAGCCAAAAATAGAATGCATAGAATAAGTCTTCACATTCACCTTAGTGATGGGATTTAGAGGTATTAATACTTCTTCCCAGCTATCATATTTAACTCCAGCCTCTTCACACAAAGAAAAGATCAAGGAAGCGAATCCCAGACCTGCAGTAGTAACAGTCGTGGCATAACTGATGATAGTCTGATAGATCGAAGATCCAATACTGATGAGCTTTATTTCCTGAATATAATAATTTAACATCACTCTCTCTCTGTTCACTTCACTGAGATGATTTCTTGGTAGCAGACGAGCAGAAATAAAATAAAGTCAGGCCTTTGAAGTTGCACAAAACTTTGAAGTTGGAAAATTGACTCTCCTTTCATTAGTGATCTGCCAAAGTCCTCTTTCAATAGTCAAGTAAAAAATAATCTCGTCTGTATTCGCCTAAGTCGAACTATAGTTTGCATAAAAACATAAGGTGTCAGGTGGTAGATGATAGAACCAGTTGATTACCTCCGGTGAAAATGATACCAACTTTCCTCAAACCATAACTCTATCATCTTTAGCCTCAGGGAGGTTAGCATAAAACTCCCTAATAACAGAAATAACGACAATAGCAGAAAAACAATAGAATTGTTCGTACTGTCAGCGATCATTTAGATCTTCCACTTCTCCACCTGAATTCTTAAAACAATGCTCCTAAATTAGTTTTCGTGATTGAAACACTTCACTGTACCAATCTTGAGCCTTTGAACTAACAAATTTACTCAAATCGAAAGGGCTCTTTCCTTTGCTCCTCTTCATTCTTGGTGCCATTCTACAAATTTTATAATTTCCAAATATATCTTCAAATATCAAGTCTAAACTAGTAAACTAAACTTTCAAAAGCACAAACTAAACTTCCCATGTAATTTCCATAGATTTTTCCTCATTTTTCACCATGAATAGTGGATTTTTAAATTTCACCAAATGTGCTCAAAATACATGGTGAAAATCCAAATTTTTTGCATAGAAGTAAAGCTCTTACCTTAATGAACTTGGATCTAGCAACTTTCACTTGATTCCACCAAGAAATCTTTACTTTAGATGTGCCCTAGCCCTCAAAAATCATAAAATTGAGAGATTGAAGGTGAGGGTGGCGTTAAAAATGGTGATTTTCTGGCTAAAATTTCACTTTTAACCGTTTGCGAACCGGTTTTCATGAACCGGCGCTTAAGCCCAGATAAGTGGCTCTTAGGCGCCTACCTCTCGGGTTAGCTCATGCTTAAGCGTGAGATGTGGCACTTAGGCACCAGTGAAAAATTTTCAAAATTAAAGTATAATTCACTATTTGCATAAATAAACCACCCCTAAATGGTCTCATAACACTTAAATGACTATTTTCAACTTTCTATAACTCCCCTCTCTCTCAAAACTCTCCATAAAAACTATTTTAATTAGAGGCTAAAAATAATAAAAATTTTCACACAAACAAACTTATATTAATTCACAAATGAGTACAGATACAATTAACACTTAATTTTCACTCCAAATTATCTAGGATGAGAAAATTTCGAAAATTCAAACACTTAACACTCATATTACAATTAAACTCATAAAAAGTCATAAACATTAAAAACAAACACTAACATGTAAACACAATGACTCCAAATAAATAAACTCAAACATAGAACTTAAGTCCACTCTTCATTTGATGGGACAAACTCAGGTCTTTCATTAGCCTCTCATGGGGTAATTGGAATATGAAGTTGATAAAATGGAGTGGTGACGTGCTCTGATATGATCTTCTTTAATCCACTTTTGCTTAAGAAACATCTCCTTATCCGCTCCTCTATATAACTAGTGTGGCTAAATTACATTTCCAATTGCCATCCAATATGCTCAAGATGTGCCTGAATCTCCAATACCTTAGTCTCCAGTAAAGAGATATTACTCTCAATTTTGTTGATCTTCTCTGATATCCTTTCAATGCTAACAACTAAGAAACTATTATACATCTCTTGTGCACTTTGACTAATGAATTTCTCCCTCATGGTCTCTTCCTTCTCCTTCAAATCCATATCCCATGAAGACATCATCTCAAAATCTCTCTCTCTCGCTTAGAATTTAGGACTAAAAATGATGCGGGGTTAAATTCCTTCGCAAAACCCTTCTATTTATAGGCCTAAATTATTCCAATAAATCATTGGCACGTCTAGAAACTACCTTAGCACATTTTTGCAAACTAATTGGTGGTTTTCCCTTCTAGAATCTGAATTTTGCACGTGTTGAAACTGTCACACTTTAGAGCTTGAGCGCCAGTGCACATTTTTGCACTAGTCAACTTAACGTCCAAATTCTTATTCTAACATGTCTAAGTCACTAAATAAAATCTTAAGATTAGTACTAACACATAATAGAATACTACCCCAATTTACTTAATCACACATAAAACAACAATCAAAATAAAAACACTATTTAAAGTCCTCTAATTCTACACCCTTCAATGAATATTTCCCTATTTATTTACACTGAATCATATGAACTACATTCTCATTCATACAACCTCATGTTATTTTTTTCCAATTATTGACTGAGACAATACCAGTCCGGTTCTTACAGGTTCTCACAACAAATTTTAACATCTGGATTGGCCAAATCAAGAAGTAAATGAAGTGCATGGATAAAAGTCATCACAACTGCTTCCAACATTAAAGATCAATACACTCCACAACTTCCATCCAACAATTAATTAATTATCATTATAAGAAGAAAGATAAAGAAAACTACTCAGAATCCATGGAGAAAATAAAACCACACTTTAGTTAAAAGTAGAAATCATTGTTAAACCAACAACAAGTCTCATTAAAACTAAAAATAGTCTAAAATAAAAGATAAAAAATTATCTCAAGTCCTCTACCAAACTCTTGAAGTTCCTTTAAATCTCTTCTCTCTTACAACACTCGCAATATAAAAACTAAAATAAAAAGGATAAAATAAATATGTGGTACCTGAAAATCTCTTCGAACTAACTCCCCAATTCAAGGACTTTCAAAACTTTCTCTTTTCAAGCACACTTTCAAAGACTCAATCTTCATTCTCTTATAAATATCCAGAAGGTACCTTGGTATCTCTTCAAAATATGTCTTGATTTGATCTATTTTTCCAAGAGATGCCTCCTTTTGTAATAATTTTTGTCCATGGTGGTTGTAACCACCTATTAAGCTATTGGGTACCTAAAAAACCTCTTCAAAATTCATAAAAACTAAATTTAGTCATCCAATAACTGCCACTAGCACTTAAGCGCTGGGCCTCTAGTGCTTAGGCGTGGCCTTAGGCGCCAAAACACTCTTGCCAATTTTCTCCTATTTGCTCCAAATTTGATCATTTTTCACTCATTTAAGCATTTTTCACCTTTTTACCTGTACCTGAAAGAAAAAAACATAAATATCTTCCAGTAAAGCACAATATCTTGAAAATAGGTATAAAAATGCGTCTAAAAACACTATATATTTTAGGTGTATCATTGATCATGAGGTCAAATTTACCATATGGTGATGTCTTGACCATATGGTAATCATTTGGGTTTATAGATGACCAAATGGTCAAAGTGGTGACCATGAGGTTCAAAATTGACCATTTTGACCAAAGTTTGACTAATGGGGTCAATGATTGATCTAATGGTCTAATTTGACCAATCTGGTGTTTAGATTGACCAAATGGTCCATTTTTATAATTTGGTTTCTAGGTTGACCAAATGATTTAATTTGATTAAGTTTGACTAAAGTTGATCATTTTGACCAAATTTGACCAATTGAGTCAATTGGATGTCTGTACTGACCCAATGGTTATTGTGGTAACTATTGGGTCAGGGTTTGATCAAATCAGAGTTTGTCATAACTGATCTGATCATTTAGGGTATCATCTTGGTTTCGACCCAAAAAGGCTATATTGGAAGTTAATTTAATTTTTAGGGATTTTGAGACCCTAAATAAGTTCAAATGGGTCAATGTTGGTAGACTTCTCCCAAGAGTGAACTTAGTCATCATGTTGAACATTTCCAATTCTTTATGAAGATCATGAATCAGTATCAGTGATTCAAGATGCATCTTTTCTATGGGTGTCATGTTAGGGTCCTCACAAAAGTGAGGTCAATAAATGGGCCCCCAATATGTGTGGATTACTGAAGAAGAATGCCGCACATATTGGCGTTGACCAAAACGGTCTTTATTACCCAATGAAATTGTCAAATTGTCACTAGTTTTATTAAGAAGAATATGGTTATACAATGTGAGGTAGTTTGTCATTCAATTTTTAAAGTTTGTTGGGGAGAAAAATTTCATGACTTATGAAGAAATCATAATGAACAGTAAACTATAGGAAAGCCATAATTCCTTGTCAGGAAGGCCTTACATCTTACAGTAAGAGATAGGGTAGATGCGATATTCCATTTAAGGAGGTCTTGTACTACTTCTCAACAATGTTGATTATCAGTGTCTGTCTTGGGAAGGGAATGCTAAATAACTTATATCCTATCCCATAAGAAGATATTAAAGGAATGCGACAATCCCATGTCAGAAAAATCTTACATCTACTAGTAAGAGAGAGAGAGTAGATGTCATATGCCATCTAAGGAGGTCTTATACTACTTCTCAAAGATGTTAAATTTTGGTATTGGAAGAGAAAGGCTATGCAAATTTCAACCTGTTCCAAGGGAAAGACTAAAGGAATGTCATAACTTTATGTCAAGAAGGTCTTACATCCAATAGTAAAGAGAAAGTGGATTTCATACTCCATTGAAGGAGGTCTTATAGTACTTCTCAAAGATGTCAAATGTCGGTATGTCTGTCTTGGGAAGAAATTCTAGGAGACTTATATCCTAACCCAAAAGAAGATGCTAAAGGAATGTCATAATCCGATGTCAGGCAGGTCTTACATTGAATAATAAAGAGAAAGTGGATGTCATACTCCGTTGAAGCAAGTTTTAGACCACTTCTCATAGATGTCAAATGTCATTATTGGAATAGGAATGTTATGAAACTTACATCCTATTCCAAGGAAAATACTAAAGGAATGCCATAACTCTGTGTTAGGAAGGTCTTACATCAAATAGTGAAGAGAAAGTGGATGTCATACACCATTGAAGGAGGTCTTATACTACTTCTCAAAGATATCAAATGTTAGTATGTATGTCTTGGGAAGGAATGCTTGGAGACTTACATCCGGTCACAAAAGAAGATGCTAAAGGAATGCCATAATCCCATGTCAGACAGGTCTTACATCCAATAGTAAGGAGAAAGTGGATGCCATACTCCATTGAAGGAGGTCTTAGAACACTTCTCAAAGATGTCAAATGTTGGTATGTATATAAAAGACATATAAAGATAAATGTATTATTTCAAGTTTACCGTTGGGGATTTAGATTTTATGAGTTGAAATTTTCATTTTAAAATTATGTCGATGTTCATTCTGGGTTTTCTCGACCAGCACAAGCATCGTCAACAACTGGGGATTTTCTCATTTATGATAAAATTAGAGTTTTATTTCACCACATGAGATAACAAATAGTGATACATAGGATGTCGGTAGTATATTATACATTAAATATCATGTCAAGCTGTCATATTCATCTTTTGTCATATTGGTAATCTAAGATACTACAAGAACATCCATGGATATCTTGCACTCTGAGATATTTTTGGAATAAATTCCATTAAATATAATCAAGCACTTAGTAATTCATAGGGTCATGATAGTTTCAGAGGTTGCAATCCTTCGAGTTTAGGTAAGGGTTGATATCCAACTAGACGCTTGTCAGGGCGCATCCTCCATAATGTTATTGACATCCGTTGTGTACTCACACTCGGTATGCAGTGGTTGGCTATGTCAGCTCCATTTCCCTATAAGACTAACACTGATCCTCATGTGAGGGGAATCTGATAAAAACCACAGAATTCTCCAGGACCCACTATCTGTATTTCTTGTCAGAACATAATTGAACACCTTTTCAGCAAGGATAGTGTACAGAAGGGTCTCTTGAAATAATTACTGTCAATATATGGTGGGATACCATCTCCATCCTCATAAGTATTGATGATACAACTATATGGAATGCAACTGGATGGCATTATGTTCCAAGCCACCAATCTTTTGATGATCGGATAAACGTCGTAGGCATCAAATCTACTTATTCATGTTGTAGGATCCCTGAAGCATTTCCATCTTTGTCCGTAGCATAGTTATAGCAGCATCCATACTAAATAGTTATTTTTCCTTTTCCACATATCCATTAGTTTGGTTTGGAGTATGTTCTCCTTTTTAAATGTCCAACTCGTCTGTGTTCATGCGCTTCCATCACATGCTCGACTATAGCTGCTTGTTCATCTTCATCAAAGACTTTAATGAACAAATTGATACCTTTAGGCATGTTAAGGGTATGGCCATTAACATGCTTATATTGTTCAAAATAATGTCATTTGATAGTCTGAATGCTCCTCAACTCATTTTTTAGAAATAATTTTTCTATTGATTGGTTCATCTGACGTTGTGAGGTCAAGAACCGATACATACAAACTTGGAGCAAAGATAATCCTTTCTATTTCTTTTTCTTCTTTAGGATCTAAAACTTCAACTCTTCAGAGTAGGATATTGATACACCTAAAATATATAGTATTTTTAGACTCATTTTTATACCTATTTTTGAGATATTGTGCTTTAATGAAAGGTATTTTTCTGTTTTTCTTGAAGATACAAGTAAAAATGGAAAAAATGTTTAAAGGAGTGAAAAATGATAAAATTTGGAGTAAAAAAGATAAAAAATTGTGCAAAGGAGTATTGGCGCTTAAGCGGCGGTTAAAGAGAAAAGGACGTGCTTAAGCGCCGAGACCCCGTGCTTAAGCGCCGAGACCTCGTGCTTAAGCGCCAGTTGCAGTTACTAGACGAGTAAAACTGGTTTTCACAAAGTTTGAAGAGGTTTTTAAGATACCCATTGGCTTAATAGGTGGTTGTAACCACCGTGGATGAAAATTATCATGAAAGGATGCGTATCTTGGGAAAATACATCGAATCAAGACACATTTTGAAGAGATNGACCATCTTCAGCAGTAGGAGGATCTATAACAACACATCTTTCCTTAAAATGAAACAACAAGCCATAGGACTGCGAGGTGGTTTGCTTATGCAACATAAATCCTCAACTTATCTTTAGGCCTTTGTATAGCTCTATTGTGTAATATAAGCTCTAACTCATCTTAAGATTCTGAGGTTATCATTCATCACGACCTAAATCATCATATATTCCAGGCTATTTGTGTGATTGGTTCACATAAATGTAAGCCCTAATTAATAAAATCGATAGGATGAAACATTTAAATAAATTCTCTTCAAAATTGAAGCCAAATAATAGAATAGCTTCGAAAGTCACCGAGGTTCTCCTTTGGATCTATGACATCCCCTAGTTCTTCCTCCTTTGGACTCTACAACAAAATGTTCCAAATTGGGGCATTCTCCTTTCACACTTATATGTCTGATCTTGTTGAAAAGTTCTATCCTTTTGACCATTTTGAAGATAATATTTCTTGTTTTTTGTCGAGAGTTTTCCTAAATGACTTCGGTTATTGATACACCTAAAATATATAGTATTTTTAGTCACATTTTTTTACTTCCTTTTGAGATATTGAGCTTTCATGGAAGGTATTTATACAAGTAAAAATGGAAAAAATGCTTAAAAAAGTGAAAAAGGATCAAATTTAGAGCAAAAAGCTGAAAAATTATGCAAAAGAATTTTGGCGCCTAAGCACCAGATCCGGCGCTTAAGCACCTATTTTTAGTCACATTTTTATACTTATTTTTGAGATATTGCGCTTTCATGGAAGGTATTTATACAAGTAAAGATGGAAAAAATGCTTAAAAAAGGGAAAAAGAATCAAATTTAGAGCAAAAAGGTGAAAAATTGTGCAAAAGAGTTTTGGCACCTAAGCACCAAATCCGGCGCTTAAGCACCTGTTAAAGAGAGAAGGCCACGCCTAAGCACTGAGACCCAGTGCTTAAGCGCCAGTGGCATTTATCAGACGAGTAAAATCGGTTTTCATGAATTTCGAAGAGGTTTTTGAGGCACCCATTGGCTTAATAGGTGGTTATAACCACCGTGAATGAAAATTATCATGAAAGGATGCATCTCTTGGGCAAATACATCAAATCAAGACACATTTTGAAGAGATCCCAAGGCACCTCCTAGAAAACTATAAAAGAAAGAAG